>JAQMYG010000004.1:4445728-4477259 GCA_030014215.1 Clariallabes teugelsi
GGCCGATACCCTGAGCCCAAGTATCGGAATCGGTATCGGGAGGGAAAAAATGGTATCGGAACATCTCTAGTTAAAACTGCCAGAAGGGATTAATCTCATTTTGAAGTAAAAAGTCTTATAGAAGCCATAATCCGCGTGTAAGTTGTTCATCTGGGTGACGGCATACATCGTCATATAACTTGATGGTTAGGATTTGCAGTCTACAAATTTAAATTTCCAAGTTACAAAGAACTTGCGAAATTATATGTGAAAGATGATATGTTCAATATGATGCACCACAATTGTAAATAAATGTTTAGAGCTATTCTCCGCATTTGTAAAAAGTAAGTGTCACATGAACGACTGCTGCACAAATGAAAAATGAAAGATGAAAGATCTGTCCCTCTAGGAAGCACTGTATCATTTTAAAACTTTAAATCATTTGTATTAAACTACATTTTTTGCAGCTCAGAGAAGCTCGGTGCGGTGCGTAATGAACCATTTTATGTGGAATGAAATCTTTCTGACTTTTCCACTCTGGCATTGTCAATGTAACACCTGGGAACTCAACCGTTAATACAACAAGCGTTTCCTGGGAGAACATTGTGCAGAGTCATTTTCTCGACAGGCTTTGGAAGAGCCACTTCCAAATGTCAAGAGCAAACGCTTCAACAGCTACAGCACCAGTCAGGGGCAGGTGATTTTAGGGCCACGCCAGTTCTAGCCATCAGTCTCAACTGGTGAACGCGTTGTCTTACTCAGGCTTGACCTCATGTGGTTGGTATAGAGTAATAAAGTCAAATAGTGCATGCTTATATGTGGTTTTTGAGGGTGCCAAAACTTTTGAAACACAAGCGTCACTGGTGGCGCTGCACTTCATTGTTAATTAAGTTCATTTGTTAATTCATCGTTAATTTAGTGGTAGTTGTGCTGATATCTTTAGTCCTTGCAAACGACTAAATATGTTTACACGCAAACATGTCAGTACGTTCAGATACACAACTCACCAGAAAGCTTTTAACTGCAATTTCAGGGAGTGCTAATGACCTCAGCGGAGCAAACCACACATGATGTCATCGTCACCGCTGAAACAAAAACATGTTGATTAAAAAAAAACAAAAAAAAACAGCGGAGTCCGGTCATTAATTAGCGGGTTTATAAGCCTACTTAATGGATACTGATTTATAGACAAACAGCGCATCGCGTCCATGAGCCTGAAGATCAGCAGAGAGTCGCTAAAGAATAAATATTAACGTTAGCATCACTGGCGGGTGTCCATAAAATGGCTGGGTTTATAAATATTAGCACTGTCAGCCTTGTAAGCTTGTTTATGAAGCTATAAGAACCTTTTAAAATTGTGAGTTCACAAAGTGTACACTATATAAGGGGATGTTATTTGCTAGCGGTTATAGCAAGACGCGTCACTACGACACTGCGGGACTATATCGCTGACTGATTTACTAACAAATAAAAAAAAATTTGTCTTATGAAACTTGCTCATAATTGTAAGTGCTTATTGAAGGAAAAACTACATCTTGCCATGGTGAAGGCCTCCGGGAGTAGGAGAGGTGGACAACATTCTGTTCTAATTAGAAAAGCAAGGAAGTCCCCGATAATGCCTTTACAAGAAGACATTAATTAATGGAAATTGGTAATATTGGTAATATTTTTGGGTGGAACGGATTGTACATAATTAAATTCACATGCTGAGTTTCTACTTCCTAGATAATGACATGTAGAAGTACCAAAGTGACCAAAGTGTCAAAGATTCCGTTGTATACTATGGGGAAAAAGGGTTTCACACTGGTTTAGTTCACGTAACCTTTACAGTCTACATATACCTTATGGTCATGTGAGCAGTCACAAGCCTTATAACGAGGTTGTCCGTTTCCTTTAAACACTGTTAATATGTAACACAAAGGAACTTGTGGTGTAACGAGTGTGATACGACACGCCTATGATCTTAATTACTGTAGAATTTATTATAATTAAAGCACAAATATTAAACATGAGCAAGTCTGCAAGAAGCAAGATACATGTTAATATAATTAAGAAGAAAAAAATTGTGCTCAAATAATTAGACACATCACGCACAAACATCTTTAGATACATATGTACATAGATCAAAGAACATATCAGATAATAATGAAAAATTTAAAAGTACATGAGTAAAATAATAAATATTAAAAGAGAAATTGGATCAATAATTGTTATGATTTATAATGTATAAATTGTATATAAAAATACATAAAAATTGCATTTTCGTAATAATCATAATAAATCAAAGATAAAACAATATATAGTATATTGTTACAAATATATAAAATATTTTTTTCTTTTTATACATTTTTTAACACTATTCTGTATAATGTTTTATATATGAATTAAATATAGTTTAAAGATACAGTAATTACATAATTATATAAAAGTGTATAATTGTCTTCATAGTCTTCATGGTTAATGTCCAAATTTCAATTCCATTCTAATTGATGTGATTCAGTTTAGGATTTCATTTCACTTTCATATATGTATGAAATATTATATTAAATTATAATAAATGTAAAAAAAAATCTGCATTATTCTTAAAGGATGTTATCTTTAATTTATTTCATACGGATTACACATTATAATTACAATTATGATAGTTTTTTTTTCATATTACGAGGAGCCGAATTGGATCCAGCTGCATGGGCACGCTATTATATTCGGTCAAAATGCACAGAGGAGCAGTAAACAGCTTCTGAACCCTCCTGAGACAGATATTTTTAGAACACACGCGTACTCGCCCGAAATGGCTGTGTTTGCTGAAATGTTCGCTCTGCGCCGTCTGTGCTCTTTCTAAACCCCCGGACCAGATGTGGTTTTGGGACTTTCAGAGCATCTCTATGCAGCTCTCTCTCTCTCTCTCTCTCTCTCTCTCTCTCTCTCTTCATATCATAGTCAGTCTCACTGAAGCCATTTTTCCAACTTAATAAAGCTTGTCGTCTCTTCCCAGCTATAACCATGGTTTGATGGTTTCGTGCGTTATCGTGTTACAAGCTCGCTTGGCCCTATAACACGCCATTGCGTCGGTGGCATCGGTTCCTTTTCTGCACCAAGAGAGAGGATCTTCATAAAAAAAATATAAAAATAAAAAATGGCTCGCTTGCTGCTTAATAAACCAGCCATATGTCTTTGGCTACAATCTCCATGAGAAATCAGTGAAATTAGACCTATTAATTGTGAAGCAGCTTGTAATCCGCAGTGCTTCCTAATTAGGGCTAGTGCTCAGGGAGCGCCGCTGAGCCAGATACAGATTGAACAACACCCACAGAGGTGATAATGCTTCAACCGGTGGCCAGGATCACTCAATACAATCAGCATCTGACCTTGAAGCAATGCTCAGAACACTGTGTTTGTGTGTGTGTGTGTGTGTGTGTGTGTGTGTGTGTGTGTGTGTGTGTGCGTCTGAGTGTTTGGAGCATTTGTCCATCTAGACTTCTCTGTGCTTCTGGGCCATTAAGTGTAAGGTGAAGTGGGTGTCGCTGACCCCTTTTTAGAGTGCGAGAAATGGAGAAAAAGCTCAGTTCAAAAGTGCACAATCGGAATATGGCGAATTTCTTCAAACGCGCAGGAGATGGCCTTTTTTTTTTTTTTTTTTTCTTCTTCCCCAGAGCGATAACGGAGATTGCCGGTTGTCAGAAGGTGGTGAGCACTTGGAAAGGGTCAATTTGCTGGTGAATAGAGGATGTTTGTTGCCGAGGAAAAGGTCAGAGTCTCCTTTAGCGCTGCTCTTCTTCTACCTCCGGCTGATGTTCCAGGGATCTTTTAGTGGTGAGCATTAATAGAAAAAAAAAAAATCAGAAATAGTATTATTGCAAAAATTATTCGGAATGAATAGAGAATCTAACACGTACAGACGTGAATAAGAGAAGCAGGAGGTATTTCGTTTTTGTTCCCCATAATGTTTCCCTCTGTGTGTGTGTGTGTGTGTGTGAGTGTGTTGTAGGGACCCTCACTACAAATGCAGATTATTGAAATGGTAAGAGTGCAGCCACTGGAGCAGAGGATTAAGTGCTGAAACCTAATGATGAAATATTTTGCAGCAGCAGAAAGAGTGTGTGTGTGTGTGTGTGTGTGTGTGTGTAGGGGGTGTGTGTGTGTATGGGTGTTTTATTGTAGGTGTTTGTGCTTAAATCTGTGTATACGTGTGTGTGTGTGTGTGTGTGTGTGTGTGTGTGTGTTTTGTCCTCACAGCAGCTGCTTCGCCAAAAATGTAAAAGAATAAAAAATTTGAGTCATGCCTCGTTTTTATTTTTTTATCCAAAGCCTGCGATCGACACCAACACGTAAGAGACACTTCACCGTGTTTGTCCCGAATGTGTCGTCTCCGGGAGACATGGAAAAAACTTCCACTTCCCCCTTTCGCCTATGAATCCATGGCAGCGTTGCCATAGCAGCCGGGCTTCTCAGGCCTCGTGTGTTATGGTATATTATAGCAGATACAGAGCCATTTTCTCTTTTGTTCCGGCGCTGTTTATCTTTTGATCACGCTCTTTATACACACTTTTCTCTTCCCCTCAGTTGATTTTTTTTTTTTTAAACATCCGTCGATGTCTGAAACGTTGATGTCTGACTTCTCCGTGATCGATCACTCAGTGAAGATATTCTGCATTGGATATCAGGGTGTGATCTGTTCGTCACGTGTCAGATCAGCCACAGGTGAACAAATGGGCAGCTGGAAAAAAAAGAAATGTGGTGTAATGGTTAGCACTGTCGCCTTGCACCACTAGGGTCTGGGTTTGATTCCCGCCTCAGGTCTATGTGTGTGGAGTTTGCATGTTCTCCCCCATGCTTGGTGGGTTTCCTCTGGGTACTCTGGTTTCCTCCCACAGTCTAAAGACATGCAGATTAGGCTAATTAGCTAATTGACGGTGAGATGATGATAAAACTCTAGAAAAAGCTAACAGTGCTAATCAGAAATATAGATATAAACAGCTGCTTTTGCTAGCTACTTGGCTACACGGACAATTCCTCGCTAGTGTTTATGCTAATAATGCTAAGTCATGTCTGCTTTTGTGTGTCGACGTACCACTGTAATTAACTTAGTAATTACCTTAGCTAGCATGTTAAGCTGTCCGCCTGATTGAAAGTCTTTCTCGGTCATGAGTTACGAAAGGAAACTCTCATACTGACATGTGAAAAGTCCCACATGCTGGGAAAAAAAAAAAAAAAAACTTAGCCCGAAGCTCTAAATTCAGCTTTGCGATGCAGTGACATGTCTGTCCTGGCCTAATGAAGCAGCTAGCTTTTTATATCTATGCGTTATGGGACATATAGTGTTAGCCCTGTCAAGCACGCAACATGGCACGAGCTTGCGCATACAAATAAAAAATTGAATTTCATTGCTTATAGGAAAAAAAAAAAAAAGAAAGTTTGTGACAACTCCGATGGTGTGCTGGTAGAACATGGACGAAATGTTTCTTGTTAGGCAGAGGAAGCCTGTGAGCCGCAAATGAGATGCTAGCTTTGGGACTGACACGCTAGCCATGGGAGATTCACACGGTGGTCAACAACCAGCTAAGCTGGCCTGTCTATCAATCAGAACGAACGAACGAACGAACCTCCTCCAGCTGCCTTATTAAAGAGAAAGAGAGAGAGGAAGAGCACAGGGGAATGATCCTGGAAAAGAACACAATGTCCTCACCTCGTCATTCCTCGCATCTTTCCTTCCAGATGCGCCTTAATGATGGACAAAGATGTCTTATTTAGCGTTAAGTGGACAGCGGAGGACGAAACGCCTGTCGCTGACGCGCTCGCATACTGCGATGTGCACAAACTGGGTTATAAATAGCAGTGCCCTTCACACAGTAGATTGTTTTGGGTTATCTGTAGTCACCCCTGTTTGGCCCGAGGGCTGTTCCGTAATTGAAAAAGATGCTCAGGGCGCCAGACGGGGTGACACCGTGGCACATGACTCGGTGTTACATCAGTGGCCCCTGTGTGCGTGGGGTTGTGCAGTGTCAGAATTGTAGCCCTGATGGATTTCTGGCACGCACAGTGACTTTAGCACGTCCGGGGCTATGTGTAGCACTGCTATAAAAAATTTTTAAAAGGAAGAAGAAGAGCAGACAACATTTCAGCCAATCAGATACGAGTATTTTTATGAACAAAGTATCACAAAGTCGTAAGATTTACACTTGTAACAATTAGCATTAACTCCACCGTGCTAATGGTTTATCAAATCGAATTAGTCAAAACCAGTTGATACGGTTTCTTCAAGATGGGACTTCGCCAATAGTGCATCTTATTATTATTATTATTATTATTATTATTACATACTATTCATGCACTCAATCTAATACGTTATTGTTTCTATAGTATCAAGAAAAGCAGAGACACTCTGGTGAAGATTTCTATAAAAAGTTTTTTTTAAGTAAATACTTTACTTACTTTTTTAATTGGTTAATTAATTAAATTAAATTAATGTTTTTAAAAGGAGTCTCCGGTGTCAGCACATAAATAACATGTAGCTTCAATAACAAGTGATAACAGGAAAACTCGCAAGTTAACCGCGTACCCGGTTGTTGCTACTGCGTCCCGTAGTGACACCCTCAGTCCATAATATATAATACATACAGTGCTGTGCGAA
Source organism: Clariallabes teugelsi (assembly GCA_030014215.1). Taxonomy (NCBI): domain Eukaryota; kingdom Metazoa; phylum Chordata; class Actinopteri; order Siluriformes; family Clariidae; genus Clariallabes; species Clariallabes teugelsi. The sequence goes on from JAQMYG010000004.1 coordinate 4,452,339, forward strand.
AGTCTTAACCCCCCACATTTCTTCATATTAGATTAAATTAAAGACACCGGAACAAATAGTTGATTGTGACAGGCTGAAAAGATACAATTATAAAATGTATTCTTCATGTAAGAACCTCAGCAGCGACCTCATTTCCCCTCTCGTCTGCTCCAACCACTCATCTATCACGATCATCTATCATGGCATCAGTTTCATGCCTTAAGTTAGATGTTGTTTTAAGCTTGAATGCTTTATAAATCCGGTACAGGGTCAATACTTTTGCACAGTAGTGTATAGTGTTTTTACATTCAAATAGAAAAATATATTAAAATCAAATTAAAGAACTTATAAGTGAGTTAGTCTGCCTGTTAGCTGTTCGGCGTGTGAGATTTGGCGACGTGTGCGTTTCCGTCTAAATGACTAATTTCCAAGGAGGAGACAAAAAGCTCCGCGTTGTCGAAATGTAATTACTGTAAACATGTTATTTTTTTTTTTTTTTCTTTTCAGCACAGGATGCATTCTGACAGGGTTGTTTATTTCCCCCTCACGTTCGAGTCACATGTTTATCTGCCGAAACTCCCAGGATTCATCAGTCGCTCACATGCACCGACTCTCACCGTAGCGGCTGAGCAATATGCTTTATGAGTAATAAGCCGGGAGTTTAAGGGGTTAATCCCAGACATGACGCGTCATCCGTTTGGCTGTGCTTTCCGCCTGAGTAATTCTCCACTGCTTTCATTTACACGTTGTCACTGTAGTCTCTGTGTTGACAGGAAGTGAAGAATCGAATCAAGGCTGTGAGACAGAAAGCGAGAAAGTGTGAGAGAGAGAGGAAGAAAGAGAGAGAAAGAGAGAGAGAGAGAGAGAGAGAGAGAGAGAGAGAAAGCTGTTCTGTTTGCCCATTCACACAATGTGTGTGTATGTGTGTGTGTGTGTGTCTGTAGATTCATTTATCCCTCTGTGAATCGAGTGCTAGGATATAATCTGGTCTTGCTCTCAGCTGCTGCTGGAGATTAGATTAATATGCACCGGCTACACGTCTGTCCTGTTTGAAATCGACGGCGTAGGCTCCGGGTGACAGTCCGGAATGAAAGGCGCTCTGTGTTTGAGCTTGCGTGAGTGTGTGTGTGTGTGTGCCTTCTTCAGTGAGATCTGTGTGTCAGTTTGTGTACATCCTTTCATTCACAGTTACCAGATTTCTCAATAGTGACGTGACGCTCTGATGCTGGAGGCATCAGAAAAATATAAATAAATAAATAAATAAATAAATAAATAAACGTCCCCTGCTTCACAAAATGAATTTCAAGCAACACAAATCACAAAAGTAAAATAAAGGTTTTATCTGTACGTTGGTCGAAACTTGCTCTTTCAATAATATCTTCAAGGTTGATCTGGTGGAGGACCCAGAAGCTGTCTGTCTGCCTGTCTGTCTGTCTGTCTGTCTGTCTGTCCAGCCAGATTTTCTCACAGCATGACACAAAACTGGCTGGACAGAATGTAATAAAACTTTGCCAGTCTACACGTATTACCCTGAGGTTCAATAATTTGATTGAATAATTGAAATCACAATGTTGAGTAGACGTGAAGTTATGAGCAGTTATGTGCCAAGTTTTGACAATTTACTGCGCAGGCATCATTTTCACTGGGATTAGTTCAGATTTTCTGCACTGAGTGAAATTTTAACGCGCTGGAGTCGTTTTAAGAGAAAACTTCATCTTTATCTGATCTACTTTTTCCATTTGTCACTTGTGATTCTCTCTCCGATTACCGAACAGGGAGTGTATTTGTGTCTGACAATGACAGAAGGACAACTTAGTGTAAACAAGGCGTAAGATAATCAACCTTACAGAATGTGATTTCTTTATATTTATACGTTAGACAGAGAGTTCTGCTGTACAGAAAGACAGACAGACATGTACGTGGGGTTCAACCTGAAATAATAATAATAATATCACTGATTACATTAAAGATCATCAGATTATTTTTAGCTTTAACCTTTTAACTAATTCTACAAAATTTTACCCGTCAACGACATGTACTTCCTTCTAGAGCTGTAGTGAATATCACATATATATATATACACACACACACACACACAAAAAACAAAAACGGTTAAGCTCGAACCCTGAAATACTGCCATGTTTTTGGAAAAACTCCGCCCCACATATGAAAAAAAAAAATTCAAAGCAGCGCTTAAGACTGTAGTTAATTCCAAGGTCTGAATACTGTGCAATTTCAGCATTAACTCATGATCACGGATGTTGGCGCTCAATTCAGGAGCTGTCAGCTCTTTTAACAGCTTGATGTGTAGATTGTATCCCGTCTCGCTCTGGATCTTATCATGTCCGACTCTACAGCTCAACGGTTATAATTCAGGCTCTTCTTCTAAAACAGTCATAAACAGACCTTCAGCCGGGCTGGAAAGAAACCGGCCTGATGGTTACAGGATCTTCTAACAGCCATCAGCGTCTTCCCAAGCTAATGGAGGTCTAATGCTAATGTTAATGTTAATGTTAATGTGTGGTCTGAGCCAGCAGTACTTTACCCATACATACTCACCACTATTCATGAATAAAAGATGGCAGGGCAGTTATGGTGTGGAATGATGTAGAGCGGGGGGTTCAGCTAGGGATTTGTGGTGGCGTTGTAGAGATGATAAAAATGTCAATGTAACATTAAACGAAAAAAAAAAAAAAGAAGTTTTATTATAATTTGACAGAAATTGAGTAAATTAATAATGGATCATGAAAAAAAAAAGGACTGAGGAAGTGTAGAAGTAGAAGTACAGTTACTCTGACTCAATTAAAATCAAAATCTGACTCATTTAAAAGTATTGCGTGAGCGTCGTACTGTAGTACTGTCCTTAAAATGAAACACTTAATATATTTACCAAGATGTAATTGATGAAAAGCACATAAATGTACAATACTGTATGGCTAGCTAGTTCACTAAGCGTTCAGCCGTAACACGCTAACTCAGACATACTTAGCATAACGCTTGTGGTTTTCTGATGTTTTATAAACCAAAATGAAAATCTGAAAAATAGGGATAAGAAAAGTACATGACAATTCAAAATACAGTAGTACATAAGTACAGTAACAAAAACAACAACAACAACAACAAAAATTACTAATTTTTTTCTACTTTTGGTGATTTGAGTGGTGTTCAAGTCGAACCGGGACTTTTGATTATGCAGAATAACAACACACTCATTTTCTGAGAGTAAAAACTCCCTTTATGTCTCTATATAATCCCCTGCTACATTAATGCACTTGTACCAGTGTTTCACTAGTGCTTGGACATCATCAAGGTAAAAAGTCTGAAACCCTGGCCTCCCAGGAACTCCTTTAATGACCCAAACGTCTGTCGATTTTTGTGGATCAGGGGCATCTTGTATTGATCGTTTGAGTTTAAATAGAACACATTTCCCAAAGTACAAAGTGGGTTTTCTTAAAAAGTCTGGAAAAGTCTATAACTAAAACAGTTACAACTAAAACCAGTTGAATATTGTAAGGCCAGGTTGTAGGAAATTGCAGTAAAACCTGATGAATACAACTTTTCAATGAGCAAAATTGTTATGGCACGTTAGCTTCAGGGGTGGATTAGGGCGTGGTGGGAATTAATTCAGGCTAACTTAAAGTATCAATTTTGTTTAATTTAAATAGGTATTAATTGAATTTGACAAAACGATGAAGTTGTAGGTCGCCTCCTGTTGGCTCGGCGTACGGATTTATTCTTAATTCTCACATCGAGCTTTTTATTGAACGCCGGATTGTGACGTGTGAGGCGTGAGATACAAATCATCCTCGGTGCTACTTCGCGCTCCTCAGCCAGAGAAGGGCTGCTCGACTCGCCGCTAATTACTCTGTCTAGCAGACTGTGAACGTTCTCTCTCAAACATTTAATTAAAACCAAAGTTGATAGTTTTTAATGAAGTAGAGTGGCGAAAAAGGTTGCTGGTGTGCGTCGGGTGACTGCGAACCTGCTGTTGTTTTAATTAGTCTCCACGCCAATCTTTGTGCGAGGTGATGACAGACTGGATTTCTGTCACTTTGTGTGCATGTGTGCATGTGTTGTTTTCTTAGCAGATCTCAAGAATTAGCATCCGACACAAACAGACGCCGTGGCATGGATGGATTACCTGAGCTGAGATAATTCACCTGCTTTATATTAAACCATTGAAAATGAACAGGCGATAAAATCTGCGACAGGCTCCGGGTTGCGGTTCTTTCTGTTTTGCTCTCTTTGAGCTTTTCTCCGTTTTTACAAATACAGTACTCGTACTTCCACTCATTCTGGACCATTAAAATTCATGTTTTTTTTTCTGTTTTTCTATGTTTGATGCAACAAAATATACGTTTATGCATATTATGATGTACATTTTTAAATCACGTTTTTTCCCCTCAAATAATTTAAGCATTTTTTGTTGAAAAATCAGTTTCCAGAATTACTGGCACTTATAATTATTATTATTATTTTTATTTATTTATTATATATGACGATTGACAAAAAGATGTGAGATCACATGTGCACAACTTCACTTTTATACCACAGTGGAAATACGAAAAGGTCGAAGGCAGCAGTAGTGTTTCTAACGATTGCAAGCTGTTTTTAAAGCTCACAATTGATTTGAACATAAAAATTGTCAGACTGTTATATGTTCCTATCCTGTGCCAGTCCATTTTTTTTTTGTTTTTTTCCCCCTACTGTATGTGTATCTGTAAGTAGAGACAGTTTGTTGGGCTGTGAGTATGATTTGCATCAAAGGAAAGTCGGAATGCGTTCATAAAAAGTTCAAATCAAAACGGCCCTGGGTTGTCTCTCTGAGAGAATTTAGAGATGATCGATAAAGAATTCAAGTCAAAATATTTCTACATCAGAGTGGGTTTTGTGAAGATTTTGAAGATAGAGGACTATAAACTATTTCTGTTTTTTTTTTTTTTTTCATATGGTTATATGTTTTTTAAGGGGTGCCAATATTTCTGGAACAGACTCTAAATTATATAAGCTCTTTTGTTCCTTGAATATGTCGAGATTTGAAATCGCGAGAACACTTTTAGAAACCTCTCGGCGTCTCGCTCTGATTTATGTGCCTCGGTCGACAGATGTTAGTGTAACAGTAGAGGACACACTGCAGGTGAGTCTCTCTGTCGGCCAATCACAGCGCACGCTTCTGTCCCTGGGGAGGACCTGAGCAGCTCTTCGGCAGGAGCTGGAAAATGGACTTCTTTACAATTGGGTCACTCGTTCTGTTCTCCAGACAGTAATGCCTGGGGAGCAGCCGGGAAAGGTGTGTGTGTGTGTGTGTGTGTGTGTGTGTGTGTGTGTGTGTGTGTGTGTGTGTGTGTATTTTTGTCCAAGTGTGTATGAATTTTGTGTTACAGCGTGAGGAAGATAAATGAGGTGCTGAGCGTTTGAGGAAGGGGCGGGGCTGTAGTCCGGTGGGTGTGGGGAACCCTTGTGGAGCTCGTGATTCGATTCGATTCAATTTCAGTGTTGATTTAAGTCGCCATGGCTCAATCAGGAACCGATGCTTTATGCATCTTGATGGATATTGATTTTAATTTCTGTTGCCTTTTATTATGATTTTTTTCTATAATGATAACTGGCTAACACATTGGATTTACATATCGATGTGCAAAAACATTCACATCATACTTCTGTTATGAATGTAGAAAGGTTTTAATTGTTTTTCCTTCTTTTACCTAAATGACTCTTGATGCAGAAACAGAAGTGCTTTACATGTAATAAAAGTAGACACTACAGTATAACACCACTATAGTGAACATATACTGTATCATGAAGATGACTCAATTTGGGATTTGGTCTAAAATGTTAAAATAGTTAAAATGTCAATCACTCACTCATCGTCTATACCGCTTTAACCTGTATAAGGGGTCATGGGGGGGCCTGAAGCCAATCCCAGGAGACTCGGACCACGAGGCGGGGTACACCCTGGACAGGGTGCCAATCCATCACAGGGCACACACATGCTTATTCACACACTACGGGCAATTTGGGAACACCAATTAGCCTAATCTGCACGATTTTGGACGGTGGGAGAAAACCAGAAGACCTGGAGTGGCTTGGCTTCCACCAAGCATGGGGAGAACATGCAAAGTCCGTGCACACAGACCCAGAGGCGGGAATCGAACCCGGATCCTGGCGGTGCAAGGCCAGAGTGCTAACCACTAAGCTGGCATGCCACCTAATTTAAATATCAATAAAAGTAAAAAAAAAAAAAAAAAAAAACATGAATCAAAAACCTTAATTTGTATGAATTTGTTGATTATCTGTTCTTGTACAGTATCTAATATAAATGTATAGTGCTACTGCTTATACTTTTCAGTTTCTTGGTGCATATACGTCTTGACTCATTTATAATTTAAGTATAGTAAATGTATTACGTTTTATGACATTTATGCATTTAGTCCTGTTTGACTTTCGACACGAATTACGACACACTGATGAACAGATTTTCCTCTTGTTACTTTATGCACTTAAACACGGCGAGTTGTAGAAATGTAGAAATCACTTCCTTTCTCTCTCTCTCTCTCTCTCTCTCTCTCTCTCTCTCTCTCTCGATCTTCCTCATTGAACAGCTTCTCTCTAGCTCGGGCCTTCAGTGGACTTTTATCTCAACCACACCATCTTTCACAAAGGATTATGTTTTCCTTTTCACCATGCACACAGATCGGTAATTATAGGTGTGTGAGAGAAATGCTTTTGCTTGTTGTAGCGCACTGATACATGTGACAGGCTGTTCATTAGAGTCACCGGCCTGCTTTACTTCAATGTGAGTCTCACAGTCTTTGACTGTGTGTGTGTATGTGTGTGTGTGTGTGTGTGTGTGTTGTGGTTGTCCTGGAATAGTGGTCTGTGAGGGCTTTTGTTTTGACTAGCCCCTAAAAAAAAATTATAACTAAAATGATAATCACAGTGCTATTTTTTTCTCAAAATGATAATCAGATTTTAAAAAGCAGTTCTAATCGCATTTTATCTTTGTACGAGGGCTGTTCGAGTCAAAGCAGGACTTTCGATTGTGCAGAACGACAGAACACAGTTCTGAGAGTAAAAACGTCCTTTATTGCTTTATATACAGTAATCCCCTTGTATTGTGAAAATTAAAAAAATCAATAGACTTGATTACTTTGCTTTCCTATATAATCATTTTCCAGTAACAGTCTGTTCTGGGGTGTTTCAGCCATCGTATCGCACAGCAATTCTCCAGCAATTACACATTCAGTTTCTGTCATTATGTCATAGCAGCTATAATCTCTCGCACCTCAATTTTCATTTCCTTGCCCTTAAAATAGAAAAAAAAAAAAAAACTGCAGTTTGTCATGTTCCTGAGAAACTGTAAATTGTAACCTCTTCTATATTGAAGATACCAGAAAAGTTTCATTTCATCTCTAAATGTTACGAAGCTCTGATACTGGAGACTTCTTCCAAAAATACTAAACAATCATCACCATATTTCAGCATATCTGTGATTACACACACATTTTTAAAAAATCTGTTTATAAGAGTTACCATCGAAAGAACACAACAAATTCCTCAATATAAACGTTTTTTAGTGCATTTTAATGCATCTTTATGATATGAACCTGTGACGTATCTGCGATCCAGCAATAAATCCAGTTTGATTTGCTCAGAAACAAGCACGAAGAGAAGAAGGCACTGAGTTGGAAATCTTTCTCCTCCTCTCTTCTCCTTGTCTTCCTCTCTGATCCACAGGTCTCCCAAATCCAGAAATAAGATTTGCTGCCCTTTCTAGCGCCACCTCTCACCTGGAAAAATCGAAGGAAAAACTTTAAGAAGTCGTTGTCGAAGGAGTTTAGGTGTGCTTCATGGCCGCTGAGGGGTTGTTGATGCTGCTTATTGATGCCTCTCAGGAAGATGAGGGATGGAGATGCAGTGAAAATGTGCTGAAAGATTTGACACTGCATACCGCAGCATAACTCTAACTCAAACTCTAACCCTCAGCCTGTCATATCTGGGAAGAACAGGTCCTTCAAACCCGAGAGACCTGCTACGGTTCTGGGTCGTATATGGCATTTAAATTCTTGAAGAAATGCCTCTTTCGGTTAAGGCCTGCAAATCGAGCTGTCGAGGATGAAGATTGTGGAGATGCACTTGCTCTGAATTGCTGTCAGAAAAGGGATTTTCATGGACATCATGATGTGTGTGTGTTCTTTATTGAGTTGTCATGTCACTGAAAGTCATCATTTACCAAGTGCATATTCCAGTTTCGCCAGCGAGGAACTTACAGATCTACAGTCAACCTGCAAGCACCCCGTCGGCTGGTTAGAGGGAACCCTGCGTTTGCTCCTTACTTCTTTCTTGTTTATTCACGTTCTTTTGGTTTAATGAGGGCATTGGAGGTTGACCACAGCCATTTGGCTTGATTTGCCCTCGAAATGGATTGCGTTCTGTCATTACCACTGTTTCAGTTTCAGCCTGTGGTTTGAAGCACAGCCGGCTGATTGCTGTCTAATGCTCCAGTACACAGTGCTGACTTGTCAAAGTCTCTTGATTGCAGTTGTTAGTTCACTAAGAACTTGTAATAGAGTAGTAGACTTGTGATAGAGTAGTGTACGGTTGCCTGGTTGGAAGACGCAACCAATACCAGTGCAGATTAACCCAAGTCTTAAGATACCAGCGTAATAACGTAGGCATATGGTGTTTCCTTAGATACTTTGTCAAAAGATGGTCAGATAAAAAAAAAAATCTAAGCGATTCAGGTGCTAGGAAGTTAATTCCACCAGAAAAGTGGCACAGAGACAAGTCCTGGTGTGTCCCTTCAAGGCCAAGGCTTCAATGAATGCTGAGTCATACTTGAGACTCAGTGGGCATTAAGTACAGTTCATGAGTTGACAAGAAGGCAGCTTTTTTTTATATATAAACCAGGGCTTTAAATCTAACATGGGCAGATTCAGGACGTCAGAAAGTTCATGTAAGCATTGAAGTAGTGAGTTGACACAGTAACTAAGTAAAGAGGACTAACGAGGTACCAAAGTGGTGGTTCCTGACTCTGGTCCTGGACGACACCCGGCCATAGACATTTTAGTGTTTTCCATGTTACATTAGTTAAATCTGGTGTGACAGAATACTCCTGGGGGTCGTCCAGCACCAGGGTTGGGAACCAGTGGACTAAAGGACATCACCTGATATCTTGAGGTATTGATGGAGAAACTGTCTAAATATGGGACCTTCCAAAAAAAAGAAAAAAGCATCCTCCGTCTCAAAATATGACAGGGTTTTAGAGACTAGATGATTTTTATAGTTTACTAAGTTGGGGGACACTTCATCTTCATCCCTTCTGTCTTGCAACCCAACCCAATTATCTTATATGCCCATATTCTTGTATTTGGTTTTGCTTGGAGTCTAGGCAAGTCTACAGAGTGACCCCTTGACAGATCAGGTTGGTGCACTATAGTTCAGTCAAAAAGACTTAATGTTACATGAAGGTGAGCGGTCAAGCCTCGAGTGACTTTAGGCTGTGACTCAGAGTGTGAGAGATCCATTGTACTGTAGATGGATTGTCTATTTTCTTTAGATATGCTTTCTGTAGACTTGGTTTCTCACAGGTCTAATATAATGAGCTTGTCAATGCAAAGAAACTAGACTTGAAAGAAACTAGACTGAGATGGACCATCCATAAAGTCCAGGAGATAAGCTGATGCCACAAACTAAACAATGACTCAGATAGCTGTTCCAGCATCCTGTCTCCAGATTTATTTCTTTGAGCTGGTTCACTTAATTCAGACCAGCAGCCGACTACTGAAAAGTTTCCCAACATCACCAGCTGATTGGTACGGTAGCAGATTCTGCTTATTGTAAACGCCTGTGTGTATAGAACTATTAAACAGGAGTGCATAATAACGCAGCAGAGCATTAGCAGGAGAACGATAGTAAGAATGAGCGTTCGTGCTCGTGTGAGAATGATGGGAAGTGAGCGGATCATTTAGTCTGTATTCCGTCTCAGCGAAAACAGATGGAGCCCTCTGGAACTGTGACTCGTAAAAACTTGTTTTTTTCATACATATGCAAACGAAACATTTGGATGAAACATAACCCTCGAAAAACACTCACTAACAATGCGTCAGGCATTTTGGGATTTTCAGATCAGCGCTACTTCCAGCTCGGGGGCCTGTTCACGCTTTTTGAAGTTAAATTGGTTCTGAAAAACGACCGAAACAGCTACTTGGCCCTTCCTTCGTTTTCCCCCCTGCTCTTCTCAACCTTAATCCTTTACCCTGAAATCATTCTCATTGTCATCAGGACACATTTAACCTTAAACCAACATCCACTTCAGTAAGCACTCAGCGCCGATTTGCGCTCCTCGATCAGCCACCGGCTCCACTCCACGACTGCTTCCTGTTGGCACATTAATTAATATCGCCCTCTGTTTCACGTGGCCTGGGGGCATCGGGGTTAACGGCTGCTCTTATTGTTTTAGTAAAGTGCTCTTCACTCTCTGGCACACTCCCAGGTTCCCTTTCTCTCCCTCCTGCCCCACAACCTCTCCCAGCTCCACCTCATTTCCTCCTATCACCGCAGTACATGCATAATTGATCCGGGTGCAAAGAGTGGAATTACGATGATCCGGGGAAAAATGGCAACATCATGTCTTTTTTTTTTTTTTTGGTGTAACCATTTCTGGTTGGATGGGCAAACTGGTCAGCAGGGAGACTGGAAACTTTTGAGTGTTAAAGTCAAAAGAAGGGGGCAGCTGTGGCCTTGTCCCTGGAGAGATATGCAGCATTGCTGTGAAATCTGGAGAGTTTTAATGAGAGTTTCAACACACGGTGGTCTGAGCAGTACAGCTCTTATTAGGAAAAGGAAATTGGCAGGTTGCTGCATAAGGACACTGTTGCAAAATAAAATATTTCCAGAAAAAAAAAAAAACATATAAACCAGTGAGTTGGCTCTGAGTCTAGTATTTGAAATGATGTCATTGGTTAAAGCTGGTTGTTAGGATATACTTAAATAGCTTTGTAAATATTAGTTCTCGATTCTGAATTGTCAGAAGCTGTTGACTCGTTCTCTAACTCGAGTTCTGTTTATAAGACAAATCACAGGTTTATATTAACGCACATGCTCCACTGTTATATTTTCTATAGTAACACCTATAGAAAGTCAAAATTGACTTTTGATTGTGCAGAATAACATAACACATTTCTCTGAGTAAAAACTCCCTTTATTTCTCTATATAATCCGCTGCTACACTAATGCACTTACCCCAGTGTTTCACTAGTGCTTGGACACCATCAAGGTAGAAAGTTTTGTTAGTACGCCGAAGCCATGATCAGCCTGTCTGCTTCACGTCTGAACCTCTGGCCTCCCAGGAACCCCTTTAACAGCCCAAACATGTGGAAAGAGGTCAGGACTGTACGGCCAAGTTCCTGTAATGTGTTGCTGAATGATTGTGTGTACATTTCCCACAGACAGATGCGTCTCTTCCACAAGTCGGCGACAAGTTATCCATCGATTTTTTTTCTGCAATATTAGGAACGTTCACAGGAATGATTGCGGTGGGCTCCGAGCCACCTCGGTCGGGATCGTCATTCACGGACCATTTAAATGTGTCACTGTGACTAAGAGTCTCATCAGGGTACCGCACTCGAAGTCTTCTGTAAATGTCAATCACTTGTACTCCTTCATCACGCCTTCACCAGACAGTTCATCGCAAATCCCGGTTTGACTCGAACGCCCCTCGTATAATACTGTAAATTACAAAGCCGTGTTCTTCAATTTGGAAAAACAGTCAACTTTAAATAATATTAAATAAAAGCATAAGGATAAAAAATATCGCGCCACGCCATCAGCCCAAAAAAATGGAAGTGGCGATATCGCTTCACGACGTCACTCACCGACAGTAGAACCCTGTTCTCCTATAGGAAAGATGGCACGCTCCTATAGTAAATGTTCTTTTTGCCTTTTTTTTTTTCAGTGCTGCATTCAGTATCTGAGGGATGATGTGAGGCAGAAACGCAATACAGGAAGGAAAAAAAAAAAAGAAACTGGCTGCGTATTTATGAAAGGTTATCCACTGTGTTTCTGTTGCTCAAGCATCTGTTTCCACACCTTCTGCAGGCCACGATCGATCGGAACAGATATATTTCACTGAAGTTTGCTGTTTTTTTTTCCCCCCGATAACGAACAGGCATTCCGGAGTGTGTGTGTGTGTGTCTGTATGTGTGTGTGTGTGTGTGTGTATAGTATGTGCTCCGTCTCTCAAGTTCAATCTACACACTCTCATGTAAAGTGTTTTTTTTTTTTTTTAACTGTGCTGGAAGATAATGAAGCATCCTTGAAAACTAGACATACATCCGATAGTACCGCAGTATTTTAGCACCGTAGGGCTGTGCGTTCCTGCTCACGTGTGTGTGTGTGTGAGTGCGCGTTAGTGTTTATGTAGTTACATTTCAGCACTGCTATAAATTCTGAATGTTTGTGGTTGGCTGAGTGGCCTGCTGAAAGCTTGATATATGGGTTGAAAAGGTGACTTGCCACCGTTGTATATATCGAGATCTCTCTTGATTTCTCCTGCTCTCTCTCTCTCTCTCTCTCTCTCTCTCTCTCTCTCTCTCCTCTCTCACCTGCCCGAGAATATTGATTCCCTCGTCTTTTCGGAGCCCTTTAAAGGTGACTGACTGTGTGACCTTCCCATCCATTCCATTAGGGGTATTACAAACCAATCCAATCTACTCCACCTACACAAGTGCCCCTGCTTTACAATACAGCACTCACACACACACACACACACACACACACACACATATTATATAGTGGCGTTAAATCAGGAACTTATTTCTTAATATCAAAGCCAGTCACAGGGAACATAGTCATAACTGAAAGTATTAACATGAATCTTATCTAAATCTGTATCACACACTCACTCACTCTCTCACACACACACACACACTGAAAAGATTTTTATTAAAGAAATGACATTCTGTATGGACCAGATATAGAACGTGATATAGAGGCCCATATGAGACAGCTGAGCTCCATCTCTGAACATGAAACATATCGCAATATCTCATGTACTGTAGGTGTATGAATATCACCGTAGCTGTGAACGACACTTGATTATTTATATAATATATGCATATAAATATACTGTAAATGTAGCAAAATAAAGAGGAGTCCTTAGAGCTTTAAATGACGTGTGGTTAAACGTGTGGCACTCGAAAGTTTCCCAGAAACATAGGACTTTTCCGATGACCGGCCGTACAGTATAAACAAGTGCGTTTCTGATGTTGTAGCAGGTGAAACCACTTTATTTATGACTGCCTCGCCGGGTTCAGAAGCACTTTGCTTGAAAGGCTGAAAAAGGACACTAGTCTGAAGAGTCCTGTTTCTCTGGGATGGCTCGTTTGAGTAGTTCAAAAAGTTCGGATCTCATGGGATTTAAAGATCGCTGGTAGTCGAATAAGGACTGGTTTGAGTTGATAGGAAGCCTCTGGTAACTCGAATAATCACTCTTTACAGCTAAACCAACATTAGCGCCACCACCACTACCAATTAAAACGTTAATGTCACCACCACCATGTGCAACATCAACAACCCCAGCATCAACACTACGATCACCTCCAGCTAAACCAAGATTAGCGCCTCTACCACCGCCAAACATTAACCATCATTTGCAACATCAACACCCTCACTACTACCACCACCATCACTCCCATCATCATCACCACCACCACTAACTACAACACCTCCACCAGCAACACTACTACTGTACCACCACCAACCAGCTACAACACTAACACCAACAACAACTTCATCAAACCAACAACAACACAATTACTACCCCCACAAACACTCCCATCACCACCATCAACTACAACACATACAGCACCACCAGCGACACCACTACCATACAACCAATAACAACACCACTATCTCCACCACCAATACCACAAGCACCACCAACATCACCACCAAATGCATTTTAAAAACCCACAGCAGTTATTTCATTTTCTAAATGCTAGAGTCTCAAAAGTGTTTTTGTCCGGCTAATTTTTTTTTTCTTGTCTAACATACAGTACAAGCCAATTAGATTTTTTGTAAAGATAAATTCGACATATCTAAAAATCAGCTGTATTATGCGCAGTGTATCTCGTCCCAAGACTAAGACTAAGATGAAATAAATCCCTGTTCACAAAGAATTTCTGTCTGCTGAACACAGAGTACGTCTTTCCCCCAATAAAAGTGGAATAACTGACAGCCAATCGGAGAGGCCGAAACAATCACACAGCGGTTTGTGTGTGTAAGAGGTGTCTCTGTAAGTTCTAATCAAAAGGACTGGACTCGGATGAGGGGAGCTGAAGAGGAAAGGACGAAGCTGTGGCAGTGTCTCAGCTTGTCTTTGCGTCTACAGTCCCATCAAGCGGGGCAGCCAGAAAGAACGGACAAACGTGGTTTTATTTCATGGGATGATGGCCCTGAAGGCGCACTCTATTTCAAGCTATTAACACTGAGCGAGAGAGGAGAGGAAAGTACTTTGGTCGAAACTATTGAAAAAATAACTTTACTGAAAAGTGCCAGGATGGCTAGCTATAAAAGGAGGTTAACATTTACATTTTGATTTAATATGGAGAGTTCTGGATGGATGGATGGATGGACGGCTGGACGGCGCACCATGTTTGGTCTGAAAAATGGGTTCGGCATTGGCCATAATAAGGGCCCAAAAAAACAGATTTTAGCATTTAGCTGGCGCTAAGTTGCACGCCAGCCCTGTTGCCTTCAGCTTTAAATCTGGACCCAAGACTTGAGTGCTAAAAGTTGATTAATCTGGCAACAAGTGTAAATAGGATCATTACTGAGGGTTTACCAGAACACTGCTGCATGTGATTAGCACCAGTGGAAAAACACCAGAGAAAGAGAGAGACACATAGAGAAAGATGCATTTTGTAATCCTCTCACGTACACACTTTTTTTTTCTTCTTCCTATTTTGCAGCTTTTTAAAACAAGGCTTGCAGGCCTAGTTGTCTCTAATTGGAGTACGGTATGAAATGTGTCATTTGCTGCACTTCAATGCTGAATAGTAGCAATGGGTTGGGGGAAAAAAAAAAGGCAGACACAAGGCCTCATTATCTGTTAGCATTCTGCGCAATATGGATAATTTTACTGTGGAATATCTTGGCGTCGAGTCCACACGTTAAATCTTTGATTTGACATGGTTGATTTTCCAAACGGCGTAACGTTCTGCCCTGGGACTGTTTTCCTTTATAACGGTAAAGAAAAGGATTTGTAAGGAATTCCGTCGAAAAATTGATGATTTTGATATTGATATCACTTGACCAATCATTTTATGACTTGTTGTACTGGGAATATTCTAATTTATGTATCTAGGAAGGACAGATGCAGTTCTCATGCATCCAGATATAATACAGCCATAACATTATAGCACCAAAACTTAAGGCTAGTATTTTGTAGGTCCACGTCTGGGCCCCTCCGCAGGACATTTAACTAAAACTTACCAGATAAAAGTGTTGTCATGGTTACAGTGTCCGTACTGAGTGACTTTTTTTTTCCCATATCATCACATTAGCACAGGGTCAGTGTTTAAATTTTTTTCCCTCCAGGACACCCCCAGCGTGAATAAAGACTTATTGTTCTTTGTACTTCCTGTTTTGAATCCAACATGGCCGCCGCTCAGCTGCTTTTGCAGCTCATTAGACCGCGGCACATGTGGTCAGCGGTCAGGTCACTTAGCCTCTGAACTACTCACTCGTCTCCCCGCTGCCCTGTTACCTCTGACCTTTGCTCAGGGGCTTGACCTTGAATGCAGTCATGACCTTGACCCTTTAATTGGGCCAGTGGTAGTGACAGCTGCCTTCATTGATCCCAATTACCCCAAGCCAGAAAGTCATATATCTCTATAGTCATCCATCATGAGTGTGTGTAATACGCTGCCGTTGCAGAACATCCGAGTTAATCACGCGTGGAAACATGGTTACGCATCCTGTAGTGTAAGTTAGTGTTTTTTCTGTTCATAAAACTCTTATAAACTTTGACAGAAAGTACACATTACGGTGTTTTCCATAAACCACTTATAAGCATAAATATGAAAAAAATGAAGCCCATAAAATGTTATAAGCATAAATATGAATTGAATTAATATCCATCAACCCCAAGCACAAATATAAAACTAATGTGTTCATAAACATCAAATAAGAATTAATATGAAGCTAATTAGTGTTCACAAACCTCTTATAAGCGTAAATAAGAAACTAATTACAGTCCGTAAAATGTTATAAGCATAAATATTGAATGAGTTAATAATCATAAACCTCCTAGAGGCATAAACATAAAACTAATTAGTGTTCATAAACCTCTTATAAGCGTAAATATAAAACTAATTAGTGTTCATAAACCTCTTAGAAGCATAAATATGAAACTAATTCATATTCATAAAATGCTTTTATATGCTAACTATATGAAATTAGTATTCATAAACAGTTTATAAACATACAGTTGAAACTAATTAACTAATTAATTGGACTCCATAAACAATTTATAAGCATAAATGTGGAACTATTAAATGTTTTATAACTTTTATAAGCACATAGTATATATGAAACTAACTAAGGAAGAAATAATACATAACTCTGACATTATATTGTCACTGGTGTTCATAAAACTCTTATGTGCGCTTATATACATTTGAAACTGGCTTTTAGTAAAAATATAAATAACCCTGACATTACAGTGCTGTTGTGTTTATAAATGCTTATAAGCCAAAGTATGGACTTTTAAAATGATATGAACATTGTGAAAAGGAAGACATAAATCTGACATTCTGGTTTTGTTGAATTGTAGTTGATTTTCTCTTATAAACTCTAAGCATAAGTATGAAATTAATTAGTTTAAAAAATAATAAGGATA
This sequence comes from Clariallabes teugelsi, assembly GCA_030014215.1. Taxonomy (NCBI): domain Eukaryota; kingdom Metazoa; phylum Chordata; class Actinopteri; order Siluriformes; family Clariidae; genus Clariallabes; species Clariallabes teugelsi. The sequence continues at coordinate 4,469,221 of JAQMYG010000004.1, forward strand.
CCTATAAAGCAAATACTGTTTTTTTAAAACTAAAAATTAATTAGGGTTCACAAACTCTTATAAAAAAGTAAGTAGATATTAATTAATGTTCATAAAATTGTATAAAATGAATAACTGGGAATATATATACTGTATACTTACACAGTTGTTGTCTTTTTGAAACTCAAGCATATTTTGTATGTGTGTGTGTGTGTGTGTGTGTGTGTGTGTAGGGGTGAGAATATGAGTCAGGCACTTGTGTTATTTGTGCGTCTGATGAACCCCATCATGCATTCCCAAAAGACGGGCTGACTCATCAATGGGGTGAAAACTGAAAAAGAGAGAGTGTGTGTGTGTGAGAGAGAGAGTGAGAGAGAGAGAGAGAGAGATAAAAGACTCTGAAGGTGCTGGGAGACTGATTTTGAAAAACACCTACGATGACTCTTTCATGAGGCAGCGTGCGCAGCATGGAGTGGTGTAGCACTGCCACGCTCATTCAATAACACTAGAATGTTTATTATGACTAAACTACAGTAGATTTGGTCTCCCACAAATTAATTTTCGTTCAAAGCTACAGCCGTATGACTAAAACTATATTTCATGAGACGTGATATTGCGTGTTAACAGTTAACGTTCATTAAAGGCAGAATTCGTTATTCTAACTACTGTTTTCAGTCATAGTTCTTTGATTATTTAAAAGACTTTTTGTTTTGTATAAATAACAATAAATCATCAGAATATCGTTTCTATGGTAACAGCTTGTTTGTGGGAAATTATACAGCAAGTGCACAGCTCCACAAATGTATGACGAAACTTGTATAGTCGTTGTTTTCTGTTAGCACATGTTTGATCAGAAGGAGTCTCCAGTGTCAGCGCTTTGTAGCAGGAAAACCCGTAACTTTAAAGGGCGCAACTACTTTTAGATGTTCAAATGAGTCTCCCATGATAAAATATGAGAAGAAAAAAACAAACATTGCCTGCTTTCCTTGTCCTTTTTCCATTTTAGTTTAAACAAGAATGTTCAGAGTAAAGTTTCCCTCTAATGTGACCTCATATGAGAAGAGCCCCTCCCTCCTACGCATTGCTCAGCTTTACTGTTCTATGGAGGGGCGTGGCTGAGCAGTAGCTCATTAACATAGACACTGAAATGCCGCATTTGCAGGAGGAGTGAAGTTATTAGAGATTGAGATATGTAAAATATGCATTATCCGAGAAGTATTTCAGCGGAAGCATTCACCTGTATTTACGTTTTACGGTAACAGTCAAATATGGGACCTTTAAAATTTACGACAGAACTTTTTCCATTATATGCACCTGCTTTAAAAACAAGCTTAAAATTTGTCGACGCTGTCATATACGAAAAAGAATAAGACACTTAAAATAACCAACTTCATTGTGATAAGAGTAACTGCACATCACACCACTCCACTGTTGATTACTTTCCTGTGAAAGCAGCCCTGAAATGCTTAAATCCTACCTAAATCGTATGTTCTCAGTAATTACAACATGTCCAGCGTCCAGACTGACTCTGTGGCAGACGTGAAATGAAAGCCAGCGATAACAATGTAACCGAGATTAACTTTTCCACCGTTAAGATCTTATTTTAGCGTCCCCATGGCAAGTGGACTGTAATTGAACCGTGTCTGGTGTGGAACAAGTTTGTGGCCGTAATCTCTGTGTCTCATTTCGAGCGGCTCAGCCTCAACGCCGATGGATATCAGATTTCGTCATAATCAGATAGGGCCGCATCTTCTCCTCTGTCACAACAAGACAATACGGTCGTTTCCTGCCGTCCACACGGCTCAGTCCGCTCACGCTGACGCTCGGCCCTCAGATAAGCCCGGCTCAGAGCTGTGTTACTGGACCATTCGCTGATTAGGAGTTCGGGATAGAGATAGCATGGTGTAAGAGTCGGTCTTGATGTCTTTTTAAAATATATATATATATATATATATATATATATATATTATTACATGAACCTTTCGACACAAATCAGTCTGATTGACTCGAGTGTGTTTTAGTGTTACGTGTTTAATATGCTACCGTGCTCGTCTTTTTTTTTCTTCTTTTCCTCCTTTCATTTCCTGTTTTCTCGACCGCCCGGTTTTTCCACGTCGTCACAGCACGTTCAACTTTGAAGACCCTAGAGGATTATCCCCGCTCAGCCATCGCCTCATCTCTTACCCTTCTCTCCTCCTCGCTCTTAATCTCCTTCTCCCTCCTTTCATCCTCCACCTCTCTCTGATTTCGGCTTCTCGATTCCCTCTCTCTTTTTGTATTCTCGAGATGAAAGTCTCGGCACGACTCCATTCTTCGCGATGAATGAGTCCAAATGAAGAGGGGCTTGGCAGGACCCCCATTACCCCTCTCCCCCCGCCGCTCCCTCCACAAACACAAACTAACGCACTTCGCTCCGGGGAGAGAGGCCAGATCCGGGATCCGGGGTCGAGGTGGAGCTGTGGGGCTCGTGAGACGTTTGAGTGCATGATTGGGGTGTTAAAAAAAGGCCTGCGGCACTGTGTAGGGTTTTTTTATTTTTTATTTTGTGTTATTATTAACAGTAATCCAGACAGCTGTTCTGAAAAGCCGTCTGCGCCCCTTTAATACTGCACCTCACAGCGGCGGGCGGCCTTTGTATCCGAGGCCCATGCCCACCAGAGAGCCCTCATTACACACACAATCGCACAGGCGCACATGTGCATCAACACACTGGTGTCACTTTCATGATTATGCTGACGCACAGCATGGCATCGCTTCGCCGCAACACCGGGTCACAGCGCTACAGCGCCCGTGTGTAATATATGGGTGTGATATATGATTCCTCCTATATTAAGCACGTCTTCATGTGTCGTAATAATTAATGGCTCGGGCCGAAGCTGCAGCTGTACCTCCTGTTCTACAAGCTTAGTGTCTTTAACATTAACATATACACACACACACACACACACACACACACACACAATCTCAGAGCATGGAGATCCGACAAGCTCTCCGTCTCTTTACTCGCAGCTGGTTTGTGATTGAGCTGTGTCTCACTGGGGGAGCTCTCAAGGCGAGACACGCGCGTCCCAAACGCTAATTAGGCCCCTTCAACAGCCTGACAACTTTAGTCTCAGTGTCCTGCACATAGAGGACTCAGCGTGTGCAGACGAGCTGCTCTCCGGCCTCCGCGTCTGCCTTCGAGTGTACAGACGGAGCGCAGCGTCACGGACCCGAGACTCGCCGTGAGAGAGATTTAATGACATGTTTAATTCCGGATCGAGAGGATCGTCAGGAGAGCAAACAGAGTTAAAGAAACAGGCATAGATAGATAGATAGATAGATAGATAGATCAATAGATAAATAGATAGATAGATAGATAGATAGATAGAAAAAGGCAGACAGATAAATGGATAGATTGATAGATATTTACATTTAGGCATTTGGCATGAGCTCCTATCCAGAGCGACTTACATAAGTGCTTTGAAGTTTCCATCATATTAAATATATCCTTTCACTTAGATAGATAGATAGATAGATAGATAGATAGATAGATAGAGTCAGTCATGCAGATAGACAGATGAATGGATGGATGCATAGAAAGACAGATTAGCAGATGAAAGAAAGATGGATAAATAGACAGACAGGTTTGCAGGCAGATGGATGGATGGATGGATGGATGGACAGACAGACAGATAGTCAGAGAGATGTTTAGACTGATGGAAGATAGACAGACTGAGTGAATAAAAGGGAGAGTAAGAGATAGACAGAGTAATAGACAAAGAGAGACATATGTACAGATAAGCAGGCAGACTTATGGTAGATAGATAGATAGATAGATAGATAGATAGAAAGACTGATTGACTGAAAGTGTGACTGAGAGAGAGACAAATAGACAGAATAATCAACAGTCTATGAGAAGAAAAGGCACACAGATATAAATAGTGAGTCAGAGAGAGAGAGAGAGAGAGAGAGAGAGACACTGTATAGGAAAGAGACAGACAGATGGACTGATAATGTAAGACTGAGAAAAGGCAGTGAGAGACAGACAGTCAGACAGACAGTGAGGGGGATGTATTTATAGTTGAGGTGTTACTTTGATGTGTGTGTGTGTGTGTGTGTGGCTCTGTAGTTTACATGCCGAGTTAATAAGGACTTTAAATAGACGGCGCGGGGACGAGGCTGCGGCTCCTTTCAGCTCTTCTCTGCTGCACAAATTGCACTACTGAGCTTTAGAGGAATATCAAAGCAGCCCCGGGTCTAAACCCAGCCGCTCGTTAGGTGACGCTTCATTTTACCCGTCTGCCTTCAAATCAGAGAACCGCTCTCTGTGTGTGTGTGTGTGTGTGTGTGTGTGTGTGTGTGTGTGTGTGTGTGTGTATAGGTGTGTGTTTGTGTGGGTTATTCTTTATATTACACACACACACACACACATACACAATATTATATAAAATATATGCCCATTAAACATAATATATACTTTTCACGATTTATATCTCTGTTAACGCAAATAAACCTCCAACTGCCATATTTTCATCTCTTGTGAATTATTGTCCTTGTTTGTGCCAAAACTATGACGTGTTCAGTTCCTCCCCATGTTTGTGACGGGGTCACTGGGTGGATCGGCTATTTTGCACTGCCTGGAGGTGTGAATGAGTGTGTGTGTGTGTGTGTGTGTGTGTGTGTGTGTCATGTGATGGACTGGGTGTTTTCCTGCCTGTTCCCAGGGTTAGGCTGCAGTTTCATTGAAGAGCCTATTAAGGATATTTGTTAATAACGTATTGATAATGAGAAGGGTGTGTGTGTGTGTGTGTGTGTGTTTTCTGTGACCTGTCACATGAGCTTTGTGTAGACCCCACAAAGTGTAAAAGCACTGAGGCTTGTCTCACCCCCTCACTCACTCCCTCTGTCTGTATCTTTGTGTTTCTCTGTATCTTGTATTTTTTTCTACCTGTCTATCTGTCTGTTTATCCGTATCTCCATCTTCTTGTTTCTCCTCTCCCTCTCTCTCTCTCTCTCTCTCTCTCTCTATCGCTTTTTCTCTCTTTCCGTCTGATCTCTGTGGTAATGAATCCTCTCTGGCAGCAAGGCCACAATGATTAAGAGCTGTTTACCGCTGGGAGACAGACATTGTCCTTTTTTTCAACTTGTTTTTCTTTCTTCTCTCCAGTTGTTGCTTCTTAGAATGAAAATGAAAGTCCATTGTGAAACACGTTAAATATGTTCACGTTCAAATATGACTTTAGTGAGTTAATTTCATGAAATGGAAATAATTTCTGTATTGGTGCTGTATTTTTTTTTGGTATTCCTTTAAGCAGACTCAGAATTCCAGAATGCAACACGTCAATAAGACACAGAGTTACCAGATGTTCAGTCCGAGTTACCAGATGTTTGGTCCAAGTTACCAGATGTTTGGTCCAAGTTACGAGATGTTCTGTCCGAGTTACCAGACATTTTTCCAGAGTTATAAGATGTTCTTTCTCAATTAGGAGATGTCCGGTCCGAGTTACGAGATGTTTCGTCCAAGTAACAAGATGTTTTTCTAGTTATAAATTGTTCTGTCTGAGTTAGGAGATGTTTCATCCGAGTTACGAGATGTTTTTCCAGGGATACGAGATGTTCTGTCTGAGTTAAGAAATGTTCAGTCCAAGTTGCGAGATGTTTTTCCAGTGTTATAATATGATCTGTTTCATTTAGGAGATGTTCTGGCCGAGTTACGAGATGTTTCCTCCGGGTTTTCTGAGATGTCGCGTCTGAGTTATAAGATGTTTTGTTTTGTCTGCGTTACAAGATGTTTTTCGAAATATTCTGTCCAAGTTTTGAGATTCACCGCCGCCTCGCTCTCTCTAGCCAGACCCGACATGAAAGCTAAATCTGAATGCACCGCCGTCAGCATGGCATTGTGGGTCATGAGTTAAACCGTTGATGAAAACAGACGGAGAAAAAAAAAGAAACGTAGAAGTTTATATTGAGAGACTTGAAGATCACATGTTAATGATAAAGATTAATAGGCAAAGTTCTTCATTTTCTCCTTTAAAAAAAAAAAAAACGGAACATTGGACATATTTGAGTGTGTGTGTGTGTGTGTGTGTGTGTTTGTGCGTCACGTGACAGTTTTGAAGCGTGACATTTTTCCATATCAGTTCAGCACGTCTGTGTGTTCGGTGATGGTACGGCTGAGGGGTTGAAGAAGGCACGGAATTCTTGTCTGTTTGAAAAGGTTGACGTTTCCAAAGACGCTTTGCGCTTTGTTTATGTGTGTGTGTGTGTGTGTGTGTATGTGTGTGATGGAGATAGCCTTTGTTTAATGAGCATCAGTTTTGTTTTTTTGTTTGTTTTTTTCTCCTCGATTGCTCGGTATCAGGCGAGTACAGCTGTGTGCGTCTGCTTCCCCGTTCCATATGTACAAATACTAATGAGGCCATTGGTCACTGGAGATGACAACAACACGCTGCCGTTGTCAACCTGGACGTATTTTCTTACCATAAAACATGAGGCACATGGGATAAATATTCATGACACTTCACAGCTGTGCTATACATGACCGAATCGCTGCAGATCGCGGGCCGGAACGGCGTTCACGTCATAACTACAGATGTCCTGTGTTTATCATGTAGACCCCGTCACAAAAATACCACTTTAATGAAATGTTTGAACCGACAGCACACAGTTTTGTTTCGGTTAAACGTTGTCATGGTTTTATGATATACTTTGATATATACTGTATATACATTATATGAAATGATTAGGAGTGACAAAAAAAACGTCCCCAGTTTAGCCAGGAAGGGTGTCCTTTTTTTTTTCTTTCTTTTTTTTCTTTTTTTTGTGAAGTGTTTAGCTAAATACTTAGTGTTTAGTGTTTCGCGCTGGTTTAAACTAGAACATTTGTCTCTCATTACCTTCAGCACAGATTTATTTTCTGTTAAGGATTTTGCAATCATTTGGGTCAAATGGCTTTGGAGCGCAGAAGTTCTGTGTTGAAACCTTAGGGTTGTGCAATAAACTTCATTTTTCATGTCCGTGTGTGTGTGTGTGTGTGTGTGTGTGTGTGTTTAATGTAGGTCTGTAGTGTCCCTGATGGTCTGTTTGCCTTGCGTGTCCATCACGGAGTTTAATACCATTATATCAGGCCACTTACTGCCATTCCCGTGTGTATATTTGCACCTCTACTCTCTCTCTCTCTCTCTCTCTCTCTCCACACACACACACACAGACACGTACACTACTTCCTGGAAGTGCAGGTCAGTGACCATATGTCAGTGTTGGTTCAATATTCCAGGAGCTGCCTATGATCTTCCAGCCTGAGTGCGCCACTTTATAGATCTGACCCCATGCGAGTGGGTACATGCACTTAAGCCTAGTGATAATGTTTATTACTGGATACATAAACACACACGTGCGTGCGTGCGTGCGTGCGTGAACACACACACTTATCGTCCTCGTCTTCACCCCTCAGGGCTGCATAATAACCTGCCGTTGTTGCTCTTTTTTACTTTCTGATTTGTAGCTCCAGTCTGTGAATATTAATAAAGGGAAGGGAACGAGAGCTTCTCATTCTGTTTACTCCGCTGAGGGAGAGACGGGAGGTATGTGCGAGTGCTTCAAAGCATTTACTGTATGTGCTGAAAAGGTTCATCATATTCTCTGCTCTTACCCAGGCTATCGGAAATCTATAGGAGCCAAGAAGAGGAATGCTAAGAGAATTTTCGGGGGAAAAAAAACTTGTTAAAAGTCAGACTGGGGGCACGGACACGATCGCTGACCTTGAGGGTGTTCAGTGAGCAGCAGTTCTTTGGCCAGAATTGTCTTGTTGCTAAGAGAGTTCCAAGGAGAACGGTCAGACTGATTAGGAGAGCAACAAAATCTCAAATATACTCAAATCAAATTACGAATTTTCACCTTAAGAATTGAAATTTTGCAAAAAAAGTTTCCATCGGCGTACGACGCATTTCTGCCGTATGAACGAACCGAACCGGGGCCTCCGAGTGGCGCAGTGGGAAGATGCGGAGATCGCTGGTTCGGTTCCCGGGTGATGCTGTAACCTCTCGCAGCCGGAGGTCTAGAGAGAGCTGATTGGCCGA
>JAQMYG010000004.1:4478830-4490921 GCA_030014215.1 Clariallabes teugelsi
TTTTTGCACTTTAAATCAACATTTTTATCATTTTAATGAACAGTAAATAACGTCTTGTGCTTCTGTTGTGTGCGTATCATGTTTTATAGTTACAACACTCATTAAACAATTTAAATGCTAAATTAATACAAAGCTAATTACTAATAAATAAATAAATAAGGAATAATACACTCAAGCTGCGATTGGAAAGTAATCGGTATCAAAGTGGTGGGACGGGGCATCAAGCGACGCTATCGCACACACACACACAGGAGTTGATTACTTTTCTAAAACCTTTTGTTAAAGCCTTAAACTCCACAGCGAGGACGCCTAAACTCAAACACTTTCGCTGCTCTACTGTACCTTTTGCACGATTTGCGAAAGCAAATGAAGGCAAAGTTCAGAATGAGGATAACACTTGTGGGATTGGTTCTGCACGTCACATGTTTTTCATGTGACTATGTGGGTTAATTAACGCCGCTATTGCCCTGATTGTAATGTGTGTGAGCGAGGCTGGGGACTGACTGGGATCTTCTCTCACTCAGGAGTACAAGTTGGGGAAAGAGGGGGGCTCGTGGACATCACCTCAGCTCGACTGAGGGGGGAGCAGGAGAAAATCCTGTCTATAGCAGTGCAATTAGTACAATCACTCACACTGTGAAAAGCCACAGAAAAAAAACACACAGATCATTCATAATACTGTCAATCTCCAGTTCTCCCTCAGAGCTTTTATTTATTTATTTATTTATTTATTTATTTATTTATTTTTTTTACAAGCGTTAGCTGCAAGCTAATTTCCTCATGAACTCTTTCCTTTACTAGAGGTAACTGTCATCTGAGCTCTTTTTTACTAGAGCTACTGTAACTAGCTGCTAATCTCCATCTGCAGTGTTTCTCACTAGCACAAGCTACAAGCTAATTTCCATCTGAGCTCTTTTTTACTAGTGCTAACTAGCTGCTAATCTCCACCTACAGTGTTTCTCACTAGCACAAGCTACAAGCTAATTTCCATCTGAGCTCTTTTTTACTAGAGCTAACTAGCAGCTAATCTCCATCTGCAGTGTTTCTCACTAGCACAAGCTACAAGCTAATTTCCATCTGAGCTCTTTTTTTTTTAAATTTTTTTTTTTTTTTTTTTACAAGAGCTAATTTCCACATGGAGTCTTCCTCACGAGAGCTAGCTCTTAGATAATTCCAATCAGACATATTGAGATCTTTTTCATGAGAGCTAGCTGGCTAGTTTCCGTCCACAGCTTTGTTCAGTTGTGCTAGCTGCGAGCTAATCTCTTTCTACACTCTTTTTCTGTTAGCTACTAACTTATTTCACTTTTTTTTTTTAGTTTAGTTCTCATCACATTTTTATTAGAGCTAGCTGCTATATGTTATCTGCTTATCTGCTATCTGTTATCTTCAGTCTTTCCATTGAAAGTTAGATGCTAGCTAACTAGCTAACTAGTTCATTTTTCTTCTGGATCGCGTCCACCTCCTAATCCTCGAGGTGAACCTGCGGGACGCAGCTGAACTTCCTGTCAGTATGTTTGCACTTTAGGTCATAATTGACAAGCAAATGTTCACATTAGCATTAAGAATCAATAAACAAATGTGTTGTTTGTGTGTGTGTGTGTGTGTGTGTGTGTATGTGTGTGTTGAGCTTAGCGATACATTATTGACGGCCACTTCATGTTTAATGCATTCACATATTTTGTTGATGTTAATAATTTAGTGTGCACTCTGTTCAGCGGAGTGTATACACGCCTGAGTCAGCAAAGGCGTCCCTCAGGGGTGTGTATGCATACACACGTGTGTGTGTGTGCGCCTTGGATGGTGTAAACTCTGGAGTGTGTGTGTGTGTGTGTGTGTGTGAGTGAGAAGAGCCCTTTTTTCCTCCTCAGAGACTAGGCTTTTCCATCAGGGCTCACCCTGATGACGCTTGGAAGGAGGGCGTGTATGTGTGTGTGTGTGTGTGTGTGTGTGTGTTTGTGAAACTCCTCCGTGTCTGGGCTTGCACTCAAGGCACATCGGGTATTCAGTATGGAAAGGGTCAGTGGATGTCTTTCCACTGTTTGTTAAGTTAATTCTGCATCAGAGCATCTTGATGGATCAAAGCTGTGTGTGTGTGTGTGTGTGTGTGTGTGTGTGTGTGTGTGTGTGTTTGGGGGTATATAGTAATATAGTGTGTTGCAAGTTGAGCACGGGGAGGTATTCAGGAGGGACCGTGTGTTGTGCCGTGTGTGTTAAAGGAATATTTTCTCTAGAGGAGGGGATTTCTTCCTTCCCTCCTACACACACTCCCACGTGCTACGTTCAGCTGCAAAACACCGCACACACACACACACACACACATTCATATACGCACACATTCTCATATACTTCCTCACGCAGACAGACCTCCTTTATCTCTCTCTCTGATCAATAGGACTGTGTGCACTGCGAGATTTATGTCCCGCCGACTCGGACTACACGGCAGCTTTTAACAGACAGTAACTCACGCCGAATGGACAAACAGAGTCAGCCATTCATCTCCTCAAGCTCCGGCTCTTCACAAACACGCACACCTTTGTCCTATGGACACACAGATCAACCATGACACTATCTCATACTGCAGGAGATCTCAGCCCGGCACCGTAGCCTCCTTTACATCGCGTCCTGAGCGTCAGGTTTATATCCGGGTTGGGATTATCCTCATAAATCCTGGAGGTGTAAATGATTCCTGAGTTCTAATTTACACCTCTTCGTTTTTGTGCGCATTGTATCTGGATGTATAATGATCAGATTTATGTCGGATTAGTATCCTCACCCTGTTCGTTCGCACATTGCAACATTTATTTTATTTTTTAAAATTGTAATGTTAACACTAATCAGCGTGTTTCTTCGACGGTTTTCTACAAAAGCGTCTACAAAAAGTCGTTGCATGGAAAAACGGTTTCAGTCAATGGGTTGAGTAGTCTTGAGCTAGCTGTGGTTATTCAAGAATAAAGCTCTCGCTAAATATGGGGTACATTGACGTAAAGAATTTTACTATGCTAGCTCAAATTGGTTGTTGGTTGTCTAGCTTACATGGCGTGCATATTGAGACTATTAACCCTGAAGCTTTGGATTTGGAGAAACAACAAGAATATTCATATTTCTGGAGAACTTGACTGACATTTGAAGGACACGGATTTATGCAAAACTCACTTTTTCCTTCATTTTTACATATTTAGACACTTTTCAACGTTGTGTTGGTCAGGGTTTAAACAAGTTGACCAGATTTTCCACCATTGTGACCTCATATAAGAAGCTGCTCAGCTGAGAGAGGGGTTCTTCTTGTATGAGGTCACAATGGATCCTTTCCACACCTCTTATATGCGGTCCCGTTGAGCCACACCCCTCAGGTTCTCTGGAGGGGTGTGGCTCAACGGGAGATCATTTACATAGACACTGAAACGGAGCATTAGGAGGAGGAGTGAAATAAAGGCGAGTTTGAGGATCGAGGTATAAAAAAGCATGATCTGAGGAGTATTTCAGGTGGAGCATTAACACACACATACACTTTGAGGGAACTAGTTAAAGAACTAGTAAAATATGGGATTTTAAGGAAGGAGCCTCCAGTGTGAGTACTTTGTCAGTGACATGACTTTCGTCTTACAAGTTTCATGAGAGAAAACTAAAGATGGTGGCAGTTTATAATTGTTTACACATGAGTGATAACAGAATCTGGATTCAACGCAAGCGTAAATGTTTAAAAAGTGTGACTTGTCACTCTTTAAAAAATAATAAAACTTATAATCAGTGGTATAAAGGGGATTAAGCAATCTGTTTCCTTTTATTTATTGCTAACTTCACTGAGCTGGAGTAAGGAAGATAAAAAGGAAAGCAGACAGATCGTTCACCTCACCTTCATTAATCCCTTCATCAACAGAAATCTCGCTAGTCGTATTAAGGCGTTAGAATGTATTAGGGTTTACAGGCGTGGCACGCACCGACACTTCCGCAGCCAAGAAATTTAAGCACGTTTTTTAAATCCGTTCCTGGACGGGTGGTGTAACGTGAGGAGAGCGGTTTGTCGGTGCCAAAAGTAGGAATGTCAGGAGCCAATACACCAACTGGGGAGTGTGGAGGATCCGACTGCGTGCTGTACGCTCTAGTCTAACTAATTAGCTTGCACTTTGCTGCGCTGTGGTTGCCCTTCTCCGCTCGGAGAGGTAGCTCCTTCCCTGCGGAGTAGCGCGTGTACCTGGAGCCAGCAAATCCCACGGCTCTGGGGAGAGCTGCAGTGTACGGGTGTGTGGTGTGGTTTGGTTTTGTGCAACAAACAAGGTGTTTATACAGTACCTGTGTAGTTTTACATCCATTTATGTGTGTATATTATATATATATATACTGTATGCGTGTTCATGAAAGCTATTCAAATGCTTGGAAATCGATGCCGCGTTGGTCAAAGGCACTTAGCAGCACTTTTTGCTGCGTTTCCCCTGTAGAGACAGTTTTCCATATTTATTAATGTTTAAACATCCCAGAGTCTCGTGAGATCAATTAATAGTTTCGATAGCAGAACAAGCAGGCTCTGGCTGGATGAATATTGAATCTTGGAGCTGCGGCTCGTCTTGATGGTTCATACTCGACTGCGCCAGTGTGTCTGGTGTAATTTGGGACGAAACATCCATAAACAACTTCATTGAAAAGGCCTCCGTGGCTCGGCAGCCAGGGCGTTGGGTAATAAATCAACCCTCCGGTAAAGGCTTGCAGGTAAACACGCTGATGTAATCGCCGTCCTCGCTTGCTGGAAAACCGAGTGTTCTAATAGAGTCTCCAACGCTGATGCCAGAGCTAATTGGGAAGAGGGCTCGGTGTGTGTTGAGGGGTGGGGGGTACTTAGCAGTGTTTAACTCTTTAATGGCTAAAAATGCAGTAGATTATGACTAGTGTGGATACCTGAAACGCTGAGCAGGGGGTTCACAACAGTTTTAATCTTAAGACTTGATCCGGGAAAAAAATCAATGGCAAAATAATTGTTTCAGAAGAAGTAAAACACCACAAGGAATACTGTTCTGGGAAAATATCTCAATGTCTACCCTGACATGAACCGACGTTATTTATTTTTCTACTACAGTGTTTCCTTAAGTGGGTTATTATATATTCTAATTAATCAAATTATATAATATTGGAAGCAAAGCCTCTGCTGGATCTGAGGAATGAAAATAATAAGAAAAAAACAAACGTACAGTCGTGTGGTCTTATTATCTAATGTTAATTGTGATGTGAATCAGGGTTTAATCCATAAGCTTTAAAGTCTACGTAGATACTGATGTTATTAAACACTTCCTGAAATAAGAGACGAGTCTTATGAGTGATTCTAATTATTTTAGTCATTTCAGTTAGAGCATCTTTTATTCATAATTCCCTATTTGATCCTTTTTTAATTTTCCCATAAGTCTCCAATGTATAGTATGGAAACCATGATAAAATCCCTTCCTCTTTTTTCTTCTATTTGTGTCTATACAGTAAATGTGCATGACCATTCTGTTCAGATATCCTCCCTTGTATGATGTCATTTTATGCAAATGGGACAATTCGAATAACACTTCCGTCTGCTCGATTCCTGAGCTCCATTTTCAGGGTTCGAGTTAAATGTCCTGCATTCCGATTGGCTAGAAAAATGCACTTCCACAAAGAACTGCGTGTAGCGGACAGGAGTTAATTTGCATTTAAAGCTATAGAAACAGAAACGGCGTGTTTGGAACTGGGGTGAAACGGAAGGAATTTCAGGAATTCCATTATGGAGACCTCCTTTAAAAGACCTTAAAAAAGAGTGAAATATGGCACCTTTAAATGATTCGTTCACTGAATCGATCAATTGCTCCAAATGTATTACAGGATGTCGCATGCAAGTAGAATTATTTATTTTTGCATGCCAAAACAAGACATGCTAACTGTTCACTCAGTTCCAACTTAATGATCACGAACAGAACTCATTTAACTCATCAGCTCGTCTGATTCATTATGCGAATTAAGAATGAACCTCTGTACTGACTGAATAATTCATTGATTAAATAACAGGCCCACTGAATGACCAAGAATTGAATTAAATGATTCAGTGACTCATACAGAGCAGGTAGAGCTGAAGGACTGAATAAATCAATGGAAGGATTCATGAGGAGCATGGATCAGGTTTGCAATTATGAATATGAATGAAAATATAATTGTTTGTCACGCATGTTTTAGTTTTGTAGTTTAGAAAGCTACTGTATAAGCGTGACCGATGCGTTCGTGTTCATGATTCCTGAATCATTTGCAAGTAGAACATTGTTGTCCTTTCATTCTTTGATGCATGAAAGAAAGGCGTTGCAAGACCCCCTGTTGTTTGGTGTAATAGTGTTTTCATATGATAGTGTGTTATTTTCACTGTTACATAACGCTAGTTTTAGGCTCAGCACAAGTTTCGTCACACTCTGGATTATTTTCTGTATTTATCTGATATATATACAGTATATATAAATCCAAATGGCTCTGAGGCTATAAGCAAATACGCAAGGTTAGGCAATCTCCATCCCTCTCTCTTTCAGTCTCTTGGTCTCTTCTCGATCTGGCTCTATTCTGATCTATTCATCATGCTCCTGCTGCAGTCAGAGAGGTGGAAGGCACTGAGGTGTGAGAGCCTTTAGATCAGTGACCCAGTAAATTCACACAGACGCCCGGCCTCCTCCATCCATCCCGCCCTGGGGAGCGCAACGAATCAGCCCATGAGTGTGTTTGTGTGAGTGTGTGTCAAAGCAAGGTATGATTGGTCGGTGTATATGGGGAAACCTGATTGCAGCATTGAGCTTTTTTCCTTCTCGCGTTCTCGCACCGCGAGGAATTGGAGGGCTTTTCCAGAAGATAAAGGAAAGCCGCAGACTCAAATAAGCAGTTTTGCTCAATTGATTTGAATTATACAGGGTTGTCAGCAAGCGAGCAGCAGAAAAACAGCTTGGCAAATAACAAATTATGCCACGGCGCTCAGCCGAGGGGAATTGACGGAGCTCCTGGTTTAGCTGTGAGGTCTGCCATGAGCAAGGGCAGCAAATGAAAGCAATGCAAATACGCAACGGTGAAGTACAAACCTGTTTTTTTTTTTTTTTTTAAAGCAAATTAAGTCAGACATCTTTGTTATATGTATGATTTATAAACCCGGTTTAAATGCTTTCATCAGGCTGTTGAAATACAAAAAAAAAATCCCCTGAAAAACCTTTTTGATGGATTATTTTATGAATTTAATAAAACAATTCAACCTTTTCATCCCTGAACTTTCCAACCCAAAGCACACGAATTAGTTAACCTGCAAAAAAAAAAAAGAAGAGCTTTATACCACAAAAGTCTCTATTCTTATATGTTGGAAACTGTTGGTTGATTTTCTAAAGAGTAATATATAATAAAGGATAATAATATTTATATTATATTAACACACACTTTTTAATACACTATCATTTCTATAGACACTAATGACCTCGGAATCGTTATAATCATCATAAGTTGGAACTTAAAAAAAAAATTACATTAATTTAACATTTAAGAAAGGAGTCTCCAGTGTTAGAGCTATGTAGCAGTCATAAAAGTACTTTTTTAATGTCTTATCAACTTCAAGAGATGCTTCAAAAAAACAGAAGCTGGTGAAGGAAGTATGAGGCAACAGTAGCCCCGCCCATTAGGGTGGCTTAGTGTTTTCTCCTTGTACCTCCAGGGTCCAGGTTCTATTCCCACCTCGGGGTCTGTGTGCATGGAGTTTGCATTTACTCCACGTACTTGGTTGGTTTCCTCCGGGTACTCTGGTTTTCTCCCACAGTCCAAAGACATGCAGATTAGACTGATTTGCATTCCCAAATTGCTTAGGCCTGAGTCTATAGGGTCGAGGCCCCCCGCGAACCTGCATACAGGATAAAGCAGTATAGACGATGACCGAGAGAATCCTTGTAAACACCTGAATAAAATTCATACCCGTGAGCCACTTGTAGCTCGACATCAGGGCTTGATTAATCACAATCAATCTTAATTGTAAATAAGCTCCGCCTCCTTAAATGAATGTGTTTGCGTGAGTATATATATAGTATAAGCTCTTTGACACAGAGACTCCTTTAAACACACACACATGCACACAAACAGGTTGCTTAACCTTGACTTGTTTTTTCCTTCGTCTTTCCTCCTCCGCCTCTCCTCACACCCCTGTTTCCATGGTGATAGTGCCAATGCAGTTTACTTCAACTGGAGTCACATCGCTCTTCAGAGCAGCATCCTATGACTGCTCGATGGAGACACATTCTCTCTTTCTCTCTCTCTCTCTCTCTCTCTTTCTCTCTTTTACACATATGTTGACTTCCACATCACAGGAGCCAAAGCTCTCGTCTACGGGGCTGTTTATAGCGCGTGACAGGAACACGCTGTCTACAGGTGCATCTTGGGAGATAGCAGGTGATGGACTCCAGGAGTGTCTCCTGCCTCCCGAGATAAAGCTGCGTTCCTGATACCCTGCTTGCATCCCAGAATTCCCTGTGCAAGCCTCCTAAGGCTAGAGAGGTTGGCGTCCGTGTTTCTGCCTGATTCTTTTCAGCGGATCAGCCAGGTGTAGAAATGTTCGGCGAGAACTCAACTGTCATTTTTTTTTCCCCTTTCTTTTCCTTTTTTGTGTGCCGGTCCCTTTCTGATGACATCACACCTCACCTTCTCTTCTCTTCTCCTTCCTTCTAAGCTACCTCTCTCTCTCTCGCTCTCTCGCTCTCTCCTTCCTTTAAGCCAAAGCGAGTTCTGTCTCTCCGTCTCCACCATGTCCAGCCTGGCTCGATATCCTTTTTTACCCCCTGCCTCCATCCTCCTTCGTCTTCTTGAATCTCAGCCAATTGAGCCATGCTACATATCTTATGCTGGCAATCCTGCTGACAATTATAACAATTACAGCCAGTTTTAGCACAGCATGCGCACACACACACACACACACACACAATATGCAGTCTGTGCCAGAGTTTTATTTGCTGGAACGCCGCAATGCACAGTGTTTAATTAGAACTAAGCAGGCGGTGTTTGTTTAATCTGTACTCTGCAATACCCATTTAGTTCCCCTCCACCCTCTTTTTCTCCCCCCCAGGCTTTTTTTTTTTTACTTCCCTCTCCAGTCCTGAGGTGTATATTGAATGTGCTGGATCTTTTCTCCTCCAGTACTCTAAGCCAGACTTGCAGCTCATCAAGAACGACGCGATCCACCTCTTACTGACTGTCGTTCTGTAATATAATCTGGCTTGCCTGAGAGAACACACACCCCAACACACACACACATACACACACACACTTGGCTTGCATATTACCATATCTGTGTAATACTACGCCTACATCTATCCTGTTAGACATAAAGGTGCTGTACAGAAACATTATCATTCCCTAAGGCGTAAACAACTTAATTGCACCTTCAAATATACAGCACTGGTCCTAGAGGTCCAATTAAATGGCTTTTAAATGCATGCTAGATTCACTTTTCCAGGTAACTACAGGAGACCAGTACTGGCAAAGCATTTGTACCCTGAAAAGTGCCATGTAATGAGCTAGCTGACTGCATGCTAAGTGCTGATGCATACCAATAAATCAAGAGACTTGGAGAACACTCGAAGTAAGGTGTAAAACTGTGCACTTGATTTATTTTTACTTGAGATTCACTGCAAATAATTGTAAAAATTTAGGCTAACACTTTAAAGGTCTCATATTTTACTATTTCTGTAGCAAATTAAGAAGTGTGCGTTAATGCCCCAGCTGAAATACCCCTCAGGTTTTCATTGTCTATGTAAATGAGCACCATGTTGGCATTTTATGCCAATGCAAGTTCCATGTTAGTAATTTAAATTGTTCTTCAGGTTCCAAAATAAAGATTGGATTTTCAAGCAATGGAAAATGGTCATGTGATCGGATGAGTTCAGATTGACCCTATTTCACAGCGATGATCATCCATATAGTGTCCACTGTACAAGCCTCTGGAGGCAGTGTTATGATCTGGGGTTCAGCAACGTTAAAGGTGGTCAATATATATATATATATATTTTTTTTTCGACCAGGCAGTGTGTATTTAAACTCTCTGCTGTATTTAGACTCTCATATGACATCTGCTGTCATATGTACTGATATGAATTATCATGATCATGATGATGCAGAGCCTTGCAGAACCATGATGATAGACGCCAAACAAATATTGCCTGTCGTACACAAAGCATTTCAGATCCATCTTTCGACCTTTGGAGTACGACGTTTGAAATTCTTTTTCTGATCTTCTCACATCTGGATATCCGCGCACTCCAGCAGCGCCAAGCAACACTCTGGTGCGCGGCACCTGCCAGTGATAACATGTGTTCAGCTCTCCAGCGTTAATCGAGGCGATAAATAGAGAGCAGAAAAGCAGAAATGATGCTTCTGACACATTTTAGGAGATCAAGCAGGCTAAGTGTAATGTCTGTGTGGAACGGGGCCGCTCAAATTACAGAAAGACGTTTGAATGACAAGACAAGCCGGTCAATTGGCGGGCCATTCTCTCGCCGCCTGGGCGGTTTGTCTGAGCGTTTGCGTTCAGCATTAATGGGGTTTAATGGATCTGAAGAGGTCTTTAAGCAGAAGGGCTTGTTTAAGAAAGCGCTCAAGGGCAGCGTCCAGCTGCCTGCTTTCTCTCTTTTCACACGGATGTGTTTACCCCTGAAGCCTTGTCTTTCGCTCGCTCCTTCTCTTATACTCTCTCTCTCTCTCTCTCTCTCTCTTTCTCTCTCGTATGAATAAGCGATGAGATTTCATACCTCACCGACCTCGGGCACTTTTTACAAGTTCATCAATCATCATCCCCCCTTTCGTCTCTTACGTAGAGCAGATGTTTTGGGGTGTGCTGAATTTTTCGGGGCCTCCTTCTCCTGACCCCTTTCATAGATCTTACTCAGCGAACAGATAGAAAGATTAACATGAAAAAAAAAGGGAGAGAAAGCACACAAACGGGTGCCATGAGAGTGTAAAGAGCAAGAGCGAATGCTACCGGATAGCCGGGTCACGGCGAAGGGGGCATTGATCAGCTGAGACCTTGGACTTTGTTGAACTATCGCTCCTTTCCGTCCAGCGCAGCCACGGGGTAGTGTGTATATATATACGCCCACTCACACTCATTCTTCATGGTTCTGACATGCAGCACAGTTTAAAAAAGAATATGTTTTCAGCCAGAGCTGGAGAGAAGGACTACGGCGTTTGTTCACAACCCTTCTTTTCATCAGGCATCAACTGAAGAATGAATGTGGTTTAAATGAATTCTCCAATTCTCCTTTCAGACTTCAGAGAACGCTCAGCTGAGGCTTTTCCTCTTTTTTTTTTTCTTCGTCTTGTAGGTTCTCATTAAATACAGACATCATGTTCGACTCTAGAAATGAACTGCTCCTGACGGTTCTTGTCTACAGTTCAGTCCAGGATTAAAACCCTGCATGCATGAATGACTTAAAATAGACTGTTTGTTTTTCTATTTATGGAATAAGTAAGGGGGAAAAAACACTAGAGGGTGTGCTGTTGTAGGAAAATAATCAATGGCACCACAACAGTTTGCTAAGAATTTATTTGATAATCCTTTATTTCTTAAACACCAGAACTTCATATTTTAACACTTCAAGAAAAAAACAATGGAAAAACTCTGCAAATATCCTTATTACTTATGCTAATATCCTTAGTATAGATCTCTTCCAAATGGTTGAGATGTCGCTTCATGGTAAAAGTGTCACATAAAACAGCTAAAATTTTGTGTGGTGATGCAAAAGAACAAATGTGTCAGAGCATTATGGTGCAAACATCATTGCTTTTAATAACACAGATGTGCATGCATGATGGCTGCCTCGCATACCCTGCATTTTTTGGTGCTTAAACTGTAGGAACTGTGTAAACAGAAGGCACGCCAAAAACGGCAGACAGTTTGTTGTACCACAAAACTACTGAAATGACATTTGCTGAGTCTGTTTAAAGAAAAAAGTTGGAAGTTTTCAGCAGTGCAAACCTCAACCGATTGGTAGAGATGGTCCAATCTGCTTAAGTTTTCAGCAGTGCAAACCTCAACCGATTGGTAGAGATGGTCCAATCTGCTTAAGTTTTCAGCAGTGCAAACCTC
>JAQMYG010000004.1:4498267-4512583 GCA_030014215.1 Clariallabes teugelsi
TGGTATTTTAGTAGGTATCTTGATTTTCAGTCTCATGTTTTCAATTCGTCACTAGCATTAGCCAATTCGGCTAACTAGCTAATTGCTTGACAATTCTTAAGCTAGCTCGTGTTTTTTCACACTACCCAACAGTTTTTGGTACAAAATCCCAAACAGTTAAAAAAAAATTCTAACAACCATAACTTGTTTTAGCAGTAATATTAGCTTAAGTATATTAGCCAGATTACAGATTAGCTCATTTAATTGCTAGTAGTTTAGCTCATGTATTTCACTGTACCATATTACAATGTAGCTCGTTATTTATTTAACAGCCTTTTAACATTTTGTTTCATTGCTAAGTACAACCACAAAAGCATGGTACCTAGCTTGACTTTTAAAGCAAATTAGCGCTTATTTTCCACTGTACTGTTGGTTCTTGGCTGAGGGTGGAATTTCAGTATCAAGTCTCAATTTGCATAATCATCATTTCAGCATATAACAAAATCATTAAAATGAATTTAAAAACAAGCGAGTGTCCTGGATAGATACACAGATGCATCATTAGCGGTGACCACAGCTGTTTTCGTTAATTACCACGAGTTTGGTGCTAAACTTCAGACAGCCTTTATCTTACGCATCTGACCGTCTGTTTGCAGACGGTGTGTGTGTATGTGTGAGTGTGTGTGTGTGTGTGTGTGTGTGTGTGTGTGTGTGTGTGGTGTTATCCCTGAAGACATTAGGCAGCACAGAGTGTGTTGACTTTCTCCCTGCTGTCTTGTGAAACACAGTGGCAGGAACAGCCATGTTTGCCGCCTGCTTGCACTTATATTAAAATTCATCTCCCTGAACTGGGGTCACGCATGGGAGAACATAAGCGCAGATATCCTGGTTCCAAAATTAAGGCCTGATTCTGTTCTAGACAACAGATGGCCCTTCAGCGCTGCTCTCTTCCCTTTTTTTTTTTTTTTTTTTTTGCTCTTCTCCACCTGCTGGTGCTCTGCAGAGCTCTCTTCATATCTCGACTCTCCTTTTTTTTATTTATTTATTTTTTTTATAATAATGCTGCACTTCCTTGAGTGTGGGGATGTATAGGAGTGTGTGCTCATCCTAACAAACCTTGAAGCAGTATGTGTGTGTGTATGTGTATACGTGCGTGTGTGTGTGTGTGTGTGTGTATAGCTATGTGTATGTCTCCAGCCAGCCGTTCCTGAGGTAAGTAGGCTAGTGTGATTAATGGACCAGCACTGATGCATGGCTGTAGTGCCCCAGGTCTGACCAGCTGAGAATTCCCTCACACACTTAATTCATACTCGGTCCTGCGAGCGATTAACATAAGATGACGAAAACCAGTCAGTTGATCATCTGCATTGCGTCAGAGCATGGCGCAGCTCCAAGGCTAGCGCCCCCTGTTCTAGACAGGATGTTATAGCATCATTTGAACATTTGGCAAAATGTTTGCCGCGAACCTTTTCCTGTGCACATAGCATAGCGGAGTAAATATTATGTATTAAAAAAATATGTAAAAATCCCTTTTCTGAGATACACGTTTATGAGTACAAACTGACTGGAAGCAGCCAGTATTAAATATATTTGATATCCTTTACTTGTAACCTTTACTGAATTTAATTGTAAGTGATTATTTATTATGTGAAAATCTTATATATTTTGGTCACACCACCCAGCCATCTCTTAATGAATATCTATATTTCATTATTGCTACTAATTCACCATGGAAATGACTTGATCACAGCATCACTTAATATTGATTCACATTTTCTGGATGCTTAAAATGACAAAATTTGCTATGGATTTTTATTTTGTATTAAGTTCCACACAAGTCGGTAGCCACTAGAGATTAAGAATAGGTAATCATAATGCCAGTACTCACTTTCACATTTTTGTGTCATTAGTGGAATACAGTTTTATGATTAAAGTTATCTAGAAGTTCATCTAAATGAGTGTAATCTGTAATTTATAGAAGTTCTTTAATTAGAGTCCACTGATCGCATTATGTATGGGATCAGACCTTCAGTTTCTCGGACTTTGCTTCAGCTGTTGCTTTTGAAATGTAGTATTTAACTTTCAGACATGGGATACATACAGTAGCATTGTCGGCCTCATTAGTATGTTAAAGTTAGTGGTTTTTGAGTGAATCATGAGGAATGGACTCTGAATTCATCACTGCGTTCAGATACGACCGTGATGCAAAGAATGATATGAAGACCAACAAAACAATGCCTTATTTCAGTCACACTTTCAACTTCTGCTTTATATCAGGGATGAGGTCATATCCAGGGTTGCCAGATTACATGAATAAATCCCACCTAGGCAGTGCTTAAACAGTGGTGTAGTGGTTAGTAGTGTGGCCTCGCATCTCTGGGTCTGTGTGCATGTCATGAGAAATGTTCTCACTGTGCTTTGTGGGTTTCCTCCTTGTACTCCGGTTTCCTCCCACAGTCCAAAGACATGTAGGTTAGGTTAATTGGTGTTTCCAAATTGTCCTTGTGTTTGTGCTTGTGCCCGGTGATAGATTGGCACCCTGTCCAGCGTATACACCGCTTAGAGCCTCAAGTCCCCTAGGACGAGGCTCCAGGCCTTTTGCGACCCTGTACAGGATAAGCGATATATGAGTAAGTGATGAGAGAGAGAGCAAGTGTTATTACCCACCCAAGTCACATTTTTCAGTTCAAGATGATAAAAAGTAGCTCAATCTGGCAACACAGATCACAGCCTTTTAAATCATCACGTCCTAGACTGTTGTGATTGTTAGGTCCACATTACATAACTACAGTACAGTACATCCTTTATTAGTATACCATAATCCTGTTTCTGTCTATCCGTTAATGTGACTGAATGCAGTTCAGGCGTGTTGAATGTTATCCATAAATATTGACACAACTGAAGAATTCATGATTAGTATAAGTCCTTATTGTTTTCCCTTGGGGTTCAATTATAAGTTAATTTGCAGTATTTTATTTTCATTATTTATTTAATTTTTATATAGGAAAAAAAGAGGAAAAGAGGTTGAAATTCTTGTCTTTGACAAGCATTAGATAAAAATGAGGTTAATGAGTGCAAAAGCATTCCTTTAATATAAATAATTTCTCTCTGGTAGAGAGATCACACAATAGCTAGATATTTATATTTTATGTCGTGTGCTCTTATATGATGTGTGGCTTTCAAAAAAAAGCGGGGGGAGATCATATAAGGATGACGAGTGTGGCTTTAAAAATATTTTATGGAAATGGTGTTTTGCCCCCTGGCCCTGGCACGGGCTCTGCTCTGCTCTGATCAATAAATAATGGCGCTGGAGTGGAGGTAACAGATTGTGGGAGAGTGGAGGGAAGAGAGCAGACAGGCGAGCGTTCAAACACAGTAGGAGCTGTCACTGACCTGCCTGACTCTGTGTGTGTATGTGTGTGTGTGTGTGTGTGTGTGTGTGAGAGAGAGAGAGAGAGCAAGTGAGAGAGAGGGCGATGTTAGGGAAAAATAGAGACAATGAGGAGATGAGAGCAAGAGTAAGTCAGAGGAAGACAGAGGAAAAAGAGAGAGAGTTAGCAGGTGAGAGAAAGGAATTAAGAAGATTAATGTCCCAATTAAATGGAGGGAAGTGATAGCAAGGAATCCTGTTGTGCTGCAAACTGGAAAAGAGGTGACGCAAGCAAAAAGAAAAAAGAAAAATGACAAAGAGCCAGCAAGGCAAGCATTAAGAGAGTTCTTATAAAATTTTGAGAGGAGGAGGAGGAGGAGGAGGAGGTGGGGGAAAAAAGACAGAACAAAAGTAAGAGAGAAAGAGACCGGAAAGCATGAAGTCCCTAGCCCATTGAAACATCTCATGCTAGAATGTTTACCTGTCAAACCCATCGTGCAAACTCTTGACACGCCTGCTGCTGCCTCGTCTGAACACTCACCAATGCTTTTATTGCCAATTACCACCAATTACCAGTGTTTCAGACGCAATCACCGCGCTTACTAAAGTAGTGATGGGAATTCTACAGGTAGCACCTGTGCCACACTTTAGACGCACTTTCCTCTCGTCTGCCCAGCTCTCCTCTTTAGTGCTTGTTTAATACCTCTGTGACAGCTCTCTGATGTCCTCAGATGGAGATCGGCGTAATGATTTCCATATGCTCAGTGCTTTCAGTTTTAATTCTGTCTTTAAATTGAACACTTTATTTAAAGGGATCCTACAAAAGCCTTTATAACACATTCAATAGCGCTGCATGAAAGGATTAAGTCTGAACTTCTTGTTTATGTGACCATGAATAACGTTAGTTTAACCAATGAACTATATGATCCTATGAAAAACTGCAAATTATACAGTGAACCATTATAGACAACCATTGATAATGTTTAAATATCTAATAAACCCAAAGAGAATCCATGGAAAAACCCATAATTGTCCGATGAATTACTGGAAGAACCCCCTAATTATCCAGTTGAAGTTTAAAACAAACCTATGAAGTGCTTGCAAGTAAACACTGAACACCTAAAAGGAAACCAAGAATAATCTCTAATTATACAGTAAACCTGTGAAAATCCCATAGTTATCCAGTTAATGTTTAAAAGGACCATTGAAGAGCCCTAATTATGAAATAAACCCCTAAAAGGACCCGTGAATAATCGTTAATTAGCTAAATGATCTTTAGAAGAATCAGTGCAGAACCCTGAATGATCCAATAAATCCTTTAAAGAAACTACGAAGAACCCCATGGACTATTGAAAGAACCCATAAAAGACTCTTAATGATACAATGGACACTTAAAGGAGACCTTGAATTATCTTTTATTATCCAGTGAATCCATAAAAACCCATAATTACCTAATGAATTCCAAAAAGAGCCACTGTAGAATCCCTAATTATCTTATGTACCCCTTAAAGAACCCATCAATAATCCTTAACAATTCAATAAACCCTTAAACATATTTTTAAAAAAGTCCATATGTATTCAGTGGATGGTTTGATGAACTTTTGAAGAACCCTTAATTATTTGGTGAATACATGAAAGGAACTATTAAGAATGCTTAATTATCCAAAGGGACTCTTAAATGAACCTGAAAAAGAACATGAAGAACTCTTATTTAACCAAGAACCCCTGAAAAAGCCTTAATTATTCAGTGAATACTTTAAATAAACTATTAACAATCCTTAATTATCCAAAGCATCTTTTAAGAACCCATGGAGAACCCCTTAATAATAATAACTTTAGAGAACCCCGGAAGAACACTTATTTATTCAGTGAACACTTAAAAGGAACAAGGGCGTAGCTCTTAATATAACCTATAAAGAATCCTTAATTATCCACTGAACCCTTAGAATCGACTATGAAGAACCCTTAATGATCTGAGGAACCCTTTATTATTATTTAAAAAATCAATGAGCACTTTAGTGAACTTATAATCCTCTGAACCCTTAAGTATCAAGTGGATCATTAAAAGAACCCACAAAGAACACCTTAATTATTCAGTGAGCAATTAAAAGGAACCAAGAACAACTAAAAGTCACTATTAAGCAACTAACTCTAAATTATCCGAAGAATATTATTTAAAGAACCTATGGAGAACCATTAATGATCCATAAACCCCTTTAATGTTCTTTGAAAAGTCTTTAAATATTGAATGGACACTTTCAGAAACCTGTGAAGAACCCCTAATTATCCACTGAACCAGTAAAAGGAACTACGGTGAGCTCTTAATTGTGCAATGCATCATTAAAAAAAACACATGAAGAGCCCTTGATTTTCTAGTTGAGCCTTGAAGGAACCAATGAAGGACTCTTAATTTACTAATAAACCCTTAAATAAATTTATGTAAAGTATTTCACTATCCGATGGACACTTTGGAGAACCCCTGAAGAACCCTTAATTATTAAATGAATACTGTACTTAAAGGAAGCCATGAAGTGCTCTTATTTTTGTTGTTGTGCAAGAAAGAACAG
This sequence comes from Clariallabes teugelsi, assembly GCA_030014215.1. Classification (NCBI taxonomy): domain Eukaryota; kingdom Metazoa; phylum Chordata; class Actinopteri; order Siluriformes; family Clariidae; genus Clariallabes; species Clariallabes teugelsi. The sequence goes on from JAQMYG010000004.1 coordinate 4,504,184, forward strand.
GCAACTCTCTCTCTCTCTCTCTCTCTCTCTCTCTCTCTCTCTTTCGTTCCCTCGCTCTCTCAAGCTGTATAGATTGTTTTCTCTAAACTGCTGAGTGTATTATCTACGTGCTTCATTTGTTTGAAGAGTCGTGCATTGGCGTGCAGTGATATCGTCCTATAGCGGGATCTCCAGGGATAGTGCCGTGTGAACGCTGATCAATGAACCGGTCTCGGGTCACCGTTCTCCAGCGCAGATGGGGCAATCGATTTGTTGATGCCATATAATTGGCTTATGTTCTTTATTTTCTCATGCTGGCATCACGCATCGATGTAGGTTGCTTTTTGTGGCTGTCTGCCGTGACCCTGTGTAATCAGATATATCGGGATTGCTCGGGCAAATAGACCTGACGTATTAGTCTATATCTGGGACTGGAGGACGTGCTGGTGGTTGTAACAAGTAGGAATTAAACATGGTAACTGAAATGAGGAGAAAAAAAAAAAACTTGTCTGAAGTTGTAGTGTGAGTCCTCCATATTGTTTAAGAATGGAGTGAATGTTCGTCTAGTTTAGGGTACAATTTAGGGAGATATTTTGTATGTGTATACTGTATGTGTGTTTTGCTCATGGAATAAAACATGATGAGTTGTGCTGTCATAGGAAAATAAACAACAACAGGACATTTTACTCCTCTTAAACCACAGCAATTCCAAGTTTTAAACATTAAAGTATGACATGGTACATTTAATAATATTTTATAGTTATGTTTAATGTTCTAGGACGATCCAGTGATCCAATGAAACCTTAAATTATCCTTTGAAAAGTCTTTAAATATGAATAAAAATATAAAGATAATCTATGAATATCCTTTAATTATTCAGTGGACGTTTAAAAAACAAGATTTTATATCATGAAAGGTTTGTTCTTGTTATTATTTACATTTTATGAGTTATAAAGAGTTGCTACCTTAACCGCCTCTCGTATTAAGTTATCTGGACATAAAAATTGCAGCTTTTAAGAAACTTGAAAATGCAAATATCTTAATTTTGTAAATCCATCTCCTCCTTTGAAAAAAAAAAGTTGTGAAGCGTTGACGCTGGAGACTCCTTTTTAAGTGTGAAATACACCCTTCAACATAAGTGCAGACGTAAATTGTTTTTTCGAACGAGCGCATTAATATCAACCTTGTGCTCTGAGCTACAATCCGGGCTGCTTTGATAGGAAATGAATCAACTTCAAACAAACCTGAGCATGAAGTGGTGCTGGGGTACAAATCAACTGTCTGCAAACGTATGCCTTCATTTGTACGGACACAAGTCCCAAATCAAAATCTCATCTGACACACACCTGTGCCACGTCCCCGTCTGAAACATACACACACGGCCAATGCTGTAAACACTAGTGATGTAGCGCTTCCTCGTGCATTAAACACAAATCCTGTTTAGAGCAATACGGCTGCCATGTACCATCACCTATAATCCACATTAAAGACTGCTGCTCCTTTGCGCCCGTCTTAAATAATACACTCCGTCTGCATGTGTTAGACATGCCGCATAAACACTGCGTCTACATCAAAGCCCGCTTCGCTTGTAGTAAGCAATGAGGTAGTCGGCTTCACTTAACACAGAGCAACGTTATGAAAAGCGATCACCGGGTCCTGCTTGGGCCGGTGTTTAGGAAAGAAATCTCAGTACGTCGGAGGTGATGATAGATAAATGTTAGGAACCGAGTTGCTGGAGATTAAGAAGACATTCTCTAGTGTGCTTTCAATGAAACAAGAATCCACCTGTCGTTCAGCTTTCATCTGTCCAGCCATCAGTCGTAGACAATATACTGGTGTTCGCCGGAAAACAAGTGTCAGAAATGGAAAGGAAATATGATTGAGATAAATTATATCACATGCATTACAGCTTCTTTTCTCAAAGTTTCTCAGGACATGATATTGTTTTCTTCCTTTTCTTTTTTTTTTGATGATTTGATCGTAAACGTTTTAAAGTACAGCAGCAGCCAGAAGTATTAAGACAACATATACAAAACAGGTCTACTAGATGTCACTAATTAGTTCTAGCCTGATCTGGATGAAGAATAGACCATAAGAATGTCCACAATACCATCTTGTGGACACAATATACAGTAGTGACTGAGTTCTGCAGACGTCTTTTTGAGTTTGTGCCCAGCTGGATCCAGCGGGTTGTAAAGAATAAAGGACTTCATTATAAACAGTAAATATTAATTGTTGCAGTATATAGTAATTTTACTGCAAAATAAATTAATAAATAAAATAAAAAAAATCTTATAAAACTTTTAAAAACTTTTGTCCACCACTGTAGGTGAAAAGAGGATTTAACTTGTTTTGCAACATGAAATAACTTAATGGATAGAAAGTATGTCATGCCATTGGGAAAATGGAAAATGGAGTTGTTGCAGTGGTTTAAGATGAGAGTAAAACCATTTGAACAATTTGTGGATCGATCCAAATCCAGTCAATCCAAATGTATTGATATAGTGCTTTAAAAGGCAAGGAAAAACTTCATGAGAAGACATGAGGACGAAACCTTGAGAGGGAACTCTTTGTCATTTAGGTGATACCGAATAGTGTTTCGGGTAACATCAAGGCCATTTTGTTGAAATGATGGAGACTTGGGTACGAAACTGTTTGTGGCAGGAAGAATCCAGGCTCCTTTCCCTTTTCTCACAAAATCGTACTATTTCTATTAAGATAATTTATAGTATTTAATGGATAATACGTTTTATAATAATGATATTATGGAGTCTCTAGTTATTGCATTTAACAGTATTATTGTAGGTATAGTGTTAGTTAAGTAACTTTGGGTGTATAAAAGCAAGAGATAAAGAAGATGTGTGAATTAAAATTTAAGCATAGGGCTTTGTGATATCTAAAGTATGATATCTATCTTTTTTTTTTATTTATATCCTTTAATAAATTAGAGCTGCTTCAAAAAAATCCTGGTATCACTTCCGTCAAATCGAACTAAATCAGTAATTTGCTCTTTTCAACTTTTCATATTGTTTCGTAATAAAACAGGGTTATGGTTAAATCAATCTTTTTGCATTTCTTTGTCAAAGTCTTAATATTGAAGCACTGAATTAAGATTAAGGAACAAAGTGATGGTATACATTAACTCCAAGCTTCTAATGAAACAGGTGGAGCTGAGCATCGATCAGTGGAACTGATTAAAGTTACAGTATTTCAAAAGTAAGTGAAAGGATCAGAGTGACCTCGGTTCAAAGGGAGCGGGCACTTTAAAGTTTCAAAGCTCTTAATGTGCACGTTACTATAAAAATCTCCCCTCTTTTATGTTTTACAATAACCTGCACCGTGGATGTATTTTCTGGAAACACTTATCCTACACTTCATCCTCGTGTGGCAGTAATAGTCTTCCTCCCCCCCGAAGGTTCGAATTTGTACCATGTTGCCAGGGGGGCCGGTAAAGCTGTCGCACGATTCCCATAAACAGCAATTACCATTTGTAGAGGGTCTTATTATCCTTCATATGCAGGGAAGAAGTAGGGTCGTAGTTGTGAATGAAAAGAAAAAGCAGGCAGAAATGTGCAGGTTTCTGATTAAAAAAAAACACAAAAAAACTGCGTTTTGTGCCAAGTGCCAATTACCCAGCACTATCCACCATGCAAGCAGATTTGTTTGCCGATCGCTCTCCAGAGACCGGTGCCCAACAAATAAGCGGCCATATTGTTATGTGAGGAGGAAGGAAGGAAGGTGGAGAGAGAAAGAGAAAAGAGAAATCAGTGATGCCAGGGAATAAAAAGAACGTGAGAGAAGAGGAGGAGGAAGATTCCCTCGAGGTCTGGAGCTGATTAATGAATCGCAACCAGTCTGACCTGAGCTGCTCTGATGCTGCAGTATGGGAGATGATGCAGTCTGATGTTACCTGGGAAACAGCATGATCGTGGTGAACACAATCGACACGTGATAGTGCATATGCATGCTTACAGCTTGATTCCTCGATGTATATTCTAGTTGATTAATTATCAATGATCAATCCATTTTATGTCTTTATATATTTATACAGATACAGGGTTTTAATGTACCATACAGTATATACACATGCCTTATCACAAGATTTCAAATATCATTACTGGATATTTAGATCTACGTATATCTGTCAGGCAAATCACCTGTTAGCACTGACGTGCTCAGATTGGTAGTCGTAGTAACAGTAGCTGGTCAGGTGCTTCAAGATATGAGGGTTGCACGCTAATTGTCTCTTAGCATTTTCTTTGGTGTGGGTGTGCCAAAACATTTGAACACATTTGTGTGCATTCTAAAGCAAATATATTTGCCAGATTGAATACATTTCATGATGTTCCGTCCTGATTGGTTTGTTACCAGAAAGTGTAAACATTCACGGGTCGAAAAACTTCCTGACACTGGAGACTCCTTCCATTAATCTTATATAAACCTCATTTTACATACAAAACCACCATAACAACAATTTTACATTTCTCTTTGTTAAACAACACGTCATGTTAGATCAGTCCGTGATTAGATTCCATTGGATTAAATGGAATGTCCGCCGTAAGTCTACGTTAATGACAGGTTGCTATAGAAACAATAACCAGTTACAAACAGTTATAAACTCATCTGTGATTCACCTTGTTAGATCTGCTATTATAGAAATCACCTTCTGAACAGTCAGAAACAATGGTTATAACTTAATAGTAATTGCATTTAGTGGTCTGAAAACCAAAATCAACTCAGACCTAATGTGTTTTCAAGGGAATACAGTACATATAATAATAGAAAATAATATATGTTGTTGTAAATAAATACATGTACTGGCACTGGTGATAATAAGTTTAAGTAACTCTAACATAATAGAGTTAGTTTATAATAACAGAAAAGATGAAACGGTTTGCATTGGATATACTGTACAATGCCACATCATGGGGTTAAAAGGGATCTTGACATTAATCCCAGGTTTTTTTTTTATTGTTGTTGTTTTGATCCATTATAGGTTGCATCATAAAGTTTGCCTTTTTGTGTTTTTTTGACAGGGAGTAACTTTGCCTGACTCTTATGACAGTGTCCAGCTCTATAATAGGAATTCAGTGGGTTTCTGGCGCTGGTGAATAGTAGCTAGGTGTTGACACCTGTCACTGTATGTTGTCCCTTCTCTCCTTCCTTTTCTCTCTCTCTCTCTCTCTCTCTTTCTCTCTCTCTCCTGGCTGTGATGACTGTTGAGCCGCCTGCACGCATCTGTGTGCCAAGCATGGGCAGCATCTGCTGTCTGCTCTCAGCCTCGTTCCCCTGGCAGCCCTGGACTCGCTGCTCTGCCGGAGCCATTTTGGGTTGTGAGCAATAAACATGCATCCAGAGTGGCTGGTAATTACTGAATCCCTCTGGCCATTGGCAAAGCATCATTGAAATGACAAAAATGGACATATTGAGGGGTTTAAAAAGGTGACAGTCTGAATTGCGGAGAGGTTTTGTTTGGAACGAGCAAAGGAGTTAGTCGGGGGAGGGAACAAAAGAAACAAGAAACTTAGTGTAAACAAGGATGCATATCAATAACCATTATAATAGCAATGCTTGTTGTTGTCATTGTTGCAAATTCTGAACAGGAGTTTTACTAGCACTACAATTCTACCGTGGCACTTAATGTTAAAGATTATCACTGTTTATTTCCATATTGCCCAGAAATAGTGTAGGCAACATAGTCCGATGGTACCTCGATCATGGTAAAGAATCCCATGATATTTTTGACAGTACCATAATACTTATTTGCTGATATAAGCTACTTTTACTATAGTAGAGTACACGGTTCTACGATGTACCATAGTGTGGTACTATGTAACACATACCAGGACACATTCAGAAGTTGGTTCTACTTGTTTATGTACCATAATGGTAATATTTATATAGTATGGTACCATTGGATCTATATAACATCAATTATATACCATAGTGTATGCTGAAACATACCAAATTAAATACATGTTGAACTTTGGTAGCCATGTAAGCTCCATGGTATTCACCAAAATACGAGCATGGTGCCCTCTGAAGTGCCACAGTTCCTACCTTGGTAAAGTCTGAAGTACCAAGGTAATGTTGTTGATCTTTCGGCTTCTCCCGTTGAGGGGTCGCCATAGTGGGACATCTGATCCACACACACAACTTGGCACTATTTATTTATGTTGAAATGACCTTCCTGATGCAACACTCCCATTTTAGCCGGGCTTGGGACCGACAATGCGTCCAGTGGCATCTCACAGAAATCCCTATTGGGATTTCAATTTGGGCTTTGGGTGGGAATTGAACCTTCCGCATGACAGGCAAGAAACCTACTACTGAGCCACCAATGCCTTCTGAAGTACCATGGTAACACTGCTGTAGATTATATACAAAGACCTGTATAAATATTTTAAATGTATATATATGGTGATATTATGATAATATAATAATGTAATATAGATCATACTATTTTTCTTTTCCTGAAGTGTGTATACATTTTTTTTTTGGCTGACTCTGTATAATGCATAGTAAATTTTAGTACTGTACATACCATAGTAAAATTTCTTATGGGTGAACAAGGTACTTCGACACAAGGGTCATTATTGATTTAAACATACTAGAAAAACCTGAATTATCATTGTGAATGGACGCTTTGTAACCTTATCGTAAAATCCGTCTATTTTGTTTTAGCTAACAGCACAATCATTGAAGTTTGTGTAAATCATTTGTCAGCTTTTGCCCTTTGGATGACTAGCAGTAGACGACTGATAGCAAAAACCTCTAGTCTCCTTTAGAGTTTTATAATTTGTTGCTTTCTAAAAGATTTATTCCAAGCTAAGGAATCCCATGTAGGCACTATTCAAATAAATCGCCACCAAATGCCATATAAACAACTCACTCTTGTGTTATTGATTAGCAGGCGATGCTAAGCATAAACAAGTGTGGTTTTATTCCAGAGCAGTCTTTTCAAAGCGGTTTAGCAAGATTTCTGAGGTAAATGTTAACGTTCTTGACGTTTTTGGCTTGTTCCGACTGACATTACACTTTTACACTGTTGATTTAAAGGATATAATGGCTATGCTGTTAGCTAATTTATGCTCAGTTTACATATTTCCCAGCTTCCTAGCAGCAGTTTCAGTTCAGCGGTAATGATCTGAATGGAGGACAAATGATATTTTCATTACATTTTGTCTTTTTATAGTTTTCTGTAGTTTACTACAGGTTTCTATAGTTACTATTCATTCACTGTGTGTTAACTGATGTGTTATGACACATCACACATTATATTAGCATATGGTTCAAAGATAAAACAACTGGATCAGTAATTGAAATGAAAAAAGAAACTTAGCAAACTTAACAACATGCGCTGCCATTTTCTAAAAATAATACAATATACAACCTCAGGCTTTTAGAGGACACACGCTTATGTCGTTCCCTCTGCATGGTGTTAACACCTGAATGCTCCAGACCAGCAAACTGCCAAAACTTCTGCTTTTATAGAGGTCTGCACACCTGCTGATGATCAGTTAATCAACAGCTGATGATTAGCAGCACGTGACTGCAACTTACCCTCTTAATTCATAATGAAAACATAATAAAAATCATCTGATTGTAGCGGATCTCAGTATTATGTACGTATGCAAATAAAACCTCTGATCATAACTTCTTTTACCGTTTCATCTAAGGTTGTACTTGCATAATACTAAGACCCTCTATATGATTATTATTATGCTTTCACACAAAAACAGAACTTTTACACATGACTGTACAGTATGTAGTACTTTGTAGTGGATCACATACCAATTAGTACTCATCATTTATTTCAGAAAGTTTATTATTTAAAGAATATAAAATAGACCATTTGCAGGCGCACTACAGATTTTCAATTCTTGGCAGTCTTTTGTGCCAAAAAAACAAACAAAACAAAACCATGTTTAATTTTCATCGGGGGTCTCAGTGGGTGGTTACTCATCTGTGTCTCTCTTCACACTGTCTTGCTTCCTGCATGGTTTCTTCACCTTGCCGTCTGTTTGCCTCTCATTTCATGTCTCCCTCTGCCACATTCAGTTGCTGACCCCAGTGACCAAGTCCAGATGGGATAGCCACTGTGAGACTAATGAACCAGTCTCTGGTGTCTGACTCTCTTCCTCTCTTTCTTGTTTGATCCTTCTCGTTCTGGTCTGGGCGCAAACCCTCGACCGAGCGCCATATTGTTACCGCTCACCTAATCTAGCGCTTCTCTCCTGTCTGTCATCGTCATGTTAGTATCTCATTGTACTGTATGTATTATCGTTAGGCAGAAGCTCATGAAGTGCTTAGAATAAAAATGAAAACTCACAAACACAAGTGGGAAGCATGTAAAGTTAACATGAGTATATATATATATATATATATACTGTATATATATATATATATATATATATTGTC
>JAQMYG010000004.1:4512677-4525031 GCA_030014215.1 Clariallabes teugelsi
TTATTTATTTTAATTCATTAATTATAAAAATTTCCTACAACATGAATCAGGAAACTTGTTCTATTCCTGCAAAGTTGAGATGTAACATCATGCAAAGCGCTATTTAATTTGATTTTATTGTAACTTTAAATAGGACATTTTGTACGTGTTAAAACTTGCATGTTTTATTTTAAACTTGCAACTCCATTTTAAATAATAAACCGCTGAAAAAAATAATAAATGAGCACAAATTAGCTTTATTATTGTGATTAATTATATGTACAGTACACGCCTAAATTAATTTCAATAATGGCAGCTTTGTGTCTTTTCATCAAAGTATGTATTAGTTATTGTTTAATTCAAGAGTTTTGAAGTGGTAAGTTGTGGAAAAAACAGGATTTTAATAATGTTTTATTAACAATCAAGGACGATTAGGAAATGGAAATATTGTCTCGGGGAAAACTGACAAAAAGGAAGAAATAAAGAAAATAAACAATAAAGCTGATGGTAATAATAAAAATAAGAAATGAACTGTTGGAGAAGACCTTGGGCAAAATGGATTATTATTATTATTATTATTATTATTATATTTAGTATTTTTCATTGTTGCTGTTTTTATTTTAGTAAATAGTTGTTTTGGATGATTTAAATTTACATGTTTAAGTAAACAAAAAAAAAGTAAAGTTTTCATGACTTCTGACTGTCACCACTTTTTGAAACGTGTCAGATAATTTAATCCCCAAATCATTAAAACGTTTCGACCATCTGTCTCAGAGACATGACAGGACAAAACTGCAGTCTCGTAACAAACTAACACTTTGGATATTGATTCAGAGGCCACCGTGTGTGTGTGTGTGTGTGTGTGTGTGTGTGTGTGTGTGTGTGTGTGTGTGTGTGTGTCTGTCTGTCTGTCTGTGAAAAAAGAAAGAGAGTGAAAGTTAGAGATGTGAATCTGATCTTTGTTGATATTGCCCTGTCATCCAATCCTGCCTCATCTCCCTGTCCTCCTCGAGCCTGGTCTTCAGGGAGGTGACAGATCTGTTTTGTGGGCTGGTGCTGATACTCAGCCACATTCCCCAGCGTCCACTTTATTGTTCAGCCAGACTCTTTGTCTGTGCTCTTAGAGATCTCTGGCTTAAATGCGATCCTATTGTGTTTCTGAGCGCTACAAGTGGAGAAGTGACCCTAAAAAGATCTCTCGTCAATTATATAAACACAATTAGGAGCACTCGGACCAATCTTCTGGAATGCAATCTTCTTTCTATCTTGTACACACACATTTAAAAAATCTTGTTAAAGTCTGTTTTACAGCTTTGACCTAATTATAATAGCACATATTTACCACATTGATCATCTCTGAGCGTCATAAAATGTGTGAAATAATGAAAGTGCCTCATGCATCTAATGCATTATGAAATGCACTGCACTTTAGCCCTTGTAACTCTTTAAATTTTATTACGTAATTAACCATTAAAGATGTAGTAACCCAGGCAATAATAACTCAAGTTTCTTTTGTGATTATGGCTGCAATTTTGCTTTTTAACAAGTAACAGTGCTGAGCTTTTAGCACAAAATTGTGGCTAGCATCCATATCATCATAACATCATGTATCATGGGAAGTGTTTTAAGTGCATTATTTAGTTGCCTAAGTCTGCAATTTGTGACTTTTAATGTAACCCTGTCAGTAAATATTGCAATATCATCAAAACAAATAAAAAAGTTAAAAGAACATTTTGTTCAGAAAGTTCAGATAATGCAACTTGCAGGTGAAAAAGTGACTTGTGGACTATTCCAAATTCTACGCCATAGGGGTGGGTGTGTTCGCATAACAACGAACAAGTCAATGAACAAAAATGTGCATTTTCTTTTTTTATATATAGAATGTAATGCTGTTTGATGAATTTATACATTTATTCAAAAATAACGCATTTTTCCCCCATAAAGTATTTTAATGATTAACTTTAGAAGTGTAGTTCTAGTGCTCTGACAATTTTCGTGTAAAATTATGCAAATAAGCTGTTATGAAGTAAATGTTATATCTGTGTTTAAAATCTGTTATTTTAAGGTGTAATTGTGATATCAGTAGGAAACAAACAGCACCCCACTCATAAAAGCGACCATGTCAAGAGGACTAAATATTGCTCTATATGCTACAGTAATGAGAAAGCATAAGAACATGGCCCGCAGGAATATCTCACCAGCATTCTCCCACTGTTTGAAAATTATGCTAATGTCCCTGCTGTACTCGCAATAAGGCCAAATAATGTGCTCAGTCTGCTAATGAACATAATTAGTTGAATTGTGTTCAATTCTGTGATTCTTAATGCCTTTTCTTTTTTTTTTCTTCCTCACCCCAGAGCTTTGTGCCTCACTGTTGCCTTGCTGTTCTGTGAGAAACGTTTAGCTACGAGAAACCGTCTTTTCATCCCGGAGTCAAATTTGAGGTTAACGGGAAATTGTAAGCGCACTTAACATAAAACTGCTCAATTTTTATAAATCACTAATTCTAGTTGTATAAGGGCTAAATTGGTGAGCACAGCTTATTCACGTTTGTAAATACTGTAAATTTAAAACACACAATCAACGGTCATGCAGATTTTTTATTATTATTTTTTTATCTATATGTGTTTGTATTGTTGTATCGTGCACGAGTACATTTGCGTATTTTCACTCTCTGATACAGCAGTCAACCTTCACACTATGCCTAGCATTATTGATGCGTACCTTTCTACTATATCAGCTAGGCCAGTGTAGTTAAGGATAAGAAAAGCACGTGCTGTGGTGATGTCACAGCAGCCCACTTCCATATTCGGGTACGGTTAGCTTTCATATTTCATTCAAGCCCTGCCTTAGGATGCTGTATTATGCTCGAGAGTGTTCACAATACGCAAACTTACTGAACTTTGGTGTCAATCGTATTAAAGTCAGTACCTGAGACTGACGTGTGAAAGCCTCCAGAATAACTAAATCCTTCCTTATTATAGATAATTATTTGTTATTTCTAGTGAGCACACATCAAAGTGTTTGTAGTTTTAAAATAGAGGGTTAGATATCTCCAAAGTTATCTTTAAAAAAATAAATAGTGTGCTCTGTCATAGCTAATAGCCTAGCGTAACCATGGTAGTGAAGCGGTGACAGAAGGGTGCGGGGGTGTGCCCTATTTGCATATCATGCATATTAATGGTTCAATGCATTCTGTATGAGGGTCAAGGTGCTGTTTAGTAGTTTCCTGGGCATTAAATAAATCACATCTAACAGTATAATCACTGACAGAGATTATTTTAATGGTTTAAATGGGGAACATTTTGCACAAAAATGCTGGTTTTGACATTATGCTATCTGGTCCTCCGTGACTTTCGATCGTTTTATGGATATTCTACATTTTACAGCACACAAGCGTTACAAACTGAAGTGGACTTCATAAGGATTATAATTCATGATAATTAATTTTTATGCCCATGAAGTTGAAATAATTTACGAATAAATATTTACGAAGCATACTTGCCACACATTTATTACAGGAAGAAAGCTGTCCGAACCTACCTGGCAATGAATCTTTCACATCGCTGTGGAGGAATTTTGGATCACCCTTATGGATAAAAGCTCTCACCTTAGAAATGTCTCTGAAACCCTTTGCACTCTATTACATGTTAAATACTTGGATTTCATTAGACGATGGCATGATGTGTTACTTTTTGAGATCTTTCAGCGTGCTTCACTTTGTTAGACAGGTTTTTAAGTGATTTCTTGATTCAACAGCTCTGGCAGTAATCAGGCCTGAATGTGACAAGTGAAATTTAACTCAGCTTTTCCAAAAATGTGGTTAATCAGTTTATTTATGATTTATCAATAGGGGAATACTTTTTCACATAGGGCCAGGGAGGTTTGGACAGCTTTTTTCCATTAATATGTTAAATAATAAGAAATGTGCAATATTAAAATTAGTTTGACAATCTGAATCATTTAAGTGTGACAAATATCCCAAAAAAAATCATGAATGGGCAAATTTTCACTGCAATGTAAACTAAAACCTGTTACTTGTAAGTCTGTTAAATAAACATGTAGCATCCTCTCAGTGAAGCATGGTGGCAGTAGCCTCATGTTAAGTTATTCTTGAGCTGCTTGATATTCTGATTCCCAGATGTTTCCTGGACTTGTTTTGATCTGCATAACGCTGTTTGTTTCGATATGCTTAGCAAACTTCGCGGACTACATTTATTTCCTTTTAGATTACATTTGATCGTGAACGTGGAACGGGTAAATCTTTGTCATCAAAAACTCCAGCATCTGCGGATAAGCTTGATTTACTCACAGCTTTACCCCGCTGATCTATTTTTATATATATTTTTATGTGGTCATGAATTCTTCTTCTGTTCTACTTGACTTGGTTTTCTTTCAATTTGCGCAGCGAAGAGACAGGTAGCATCGAGTGTCCGCGGCTCAGTAGAGAGGAACAGGGGCTCAGCCGGCGATTTGTGTTGCGCTGAATTATTCTGACACCAATACTTTCTTCCTGTTATGGATATCTAAAGATGGAAGAAAGCCCATCTGACCTTTTTGCGTTCTTCTTTTCTGAATCACAGGCGACAGCGCTTTTTTAAACACTTAGAGGAGTATTGGTAACGTCTGTGCTTACCAAAAAAAAGAAAAAAAAGTTATTTTTCCCCCACGTTTCCCCCCCTCTGCGTGCAAAGCCGAAGTGAAAAGATGAAAAGCACTTAATCTGTCAGGTTGTGTCAGGAGACAGGATGAGTTGTGATGTGTCAAAGGGGGGTTCGACTGGGCGTAAGCATTTAGACGTGCATTTAAAAAAAAAAAAAAAACTTTTCCTCTCTAGTCACTAGTCGCTATCTCTCTTTCTTTCATTCTTTCTTTCTCTCTATTTTCTCCACTGCTCCCTCTGTTTCATCACCTCAGGCTTCCAGGGCACCTGCCTTCTACCTGAAGAAGGCACACATGCATATACACAGACCCCTTTCCCTGGTTTAATAAACACACCAGGAGTCAGATTCTTCCTTTAAGCACTTTCTCTCTCTCTCTCTCTCTCTCCCTCCCTCACTCAACACTCACACACAACACACATACAAACCGCCTCCCTCGGAGCGCCCTCCGCACAGCCAGCTCACTTCCTGCCCATTTCCACCCAGCACCTCTCTATGCTCTGCTTGATGCGGAACAAATGCAAATTCAGGCAAATGAGATGCACTCGCCAGAAAAAAGAAGAAAAAGAAAAAAAAAATATATATATACTGCCTGCTATCCCAGCATGCCGCAGTGCACCGAGCTGCTAAACTACCTGCATGAAGCTGCAAGTCCAGGGGCTTAGACAGACAAGCAGGTGTAGCGGAGCACAAGAGGAGGCCGAGATACACATGTGATTATCTCCTAAAATATTTTTTTTTAAAATCTCATTTCCAAACGATCGAGCACCATTGATGCAGTTAGCTTATGCAAATCCCGCCATGCTAATTGGCCCCAAAACATTTCCATTTAAATGTCAGAACCAACTTGTCCAAACAGAAACACTCAACTTTGCTCACGTTTTTGCGCTCGACCTCACCGGCTCTGCTGCGCTATCCTCCGCTGTCCTAGCTAAGGAACCAGCAGGCAGCACCGTTCATGATATATCTACCATCTGCTCCATTAAAATGCAGCCGATGCTCCTTCTGCTGACTCACAGTCTGCTCGTGGTGCGCTAACACTCGCTGTGGACATTTTATGCTTTATTACATCCTGCTGATGGAAGTCATTGCTTTTTGATGAAGTTAGTAAGTCTCCCAAAAACACACACACACACACACACACACACACACCTTTTCATGATACAGACAAACCGAGAAGTTACAAAGTGCTGACACTGGAGACTCCTTACATCAATGCTAAATAAATAAAGCAGGAAATTAGGTTTACTTAGGCTACTTTTCCGAGGCAGCATGCGTTTTGTATTCAGTTGGGCCTTTGGGTTGATTTCTGATCGAATTTGATAATACAATTTGTAATCATTGGAATTCTGATATAGGGTTTCAGAGTAACCTGTCTGACTTTCAGCCTGCGCTGCCACCAGAGCCTCATCGTATCGTTCTTGCTTTCTGATGTATAGTAAATTAGCGAGGGGCTTAATCATTTTGGCAAAGAGGTGAGGTCTCCATGGTGACACATTAGCCCTAGAGAATTCTTGCTTTTGGCACCTGGTTGGTGTGAGCAGAGTGAGAAAACAGAAACATAAGCAGAGGTGGCAAAATAATGAACAACTATAAAATCTGACTTCAGTAAGGATTCTTCCGATGCGCACTAGTCAAGATTAGAAGTGATCTAGCTAACATACTGAGCAAAACGTTGTAAACTCGTACGTATAACAGTATAATTATAATGTCTGGGCGTGTCCTTTAACCTTATTGTATTCTACATGCTTGCCGTATGGCCATCTTTCATTGTGTAGACTAGTTGCATTACACAGGGTAGCAATAGTAGCATCAAGGGAACAAGGCTACCAAAGTAATCAAAGATACTAACAATGCTACAGTATCTGCTATTAATTTAATTAATGTCAAATCTTATCGCTGTCAATCTCTACTACACTTGCACTTACATGTGGTTAACCTCAGCAATTTGAATTATGTTTAAAATACTTTAAAATACTTTTAGTCTTTGTGTACTCAAAGGTGGGAGGTAACTGAGTACATTGTAACCGTACTTAAGTACATATTTCAAGTTTCCGTACTTTACGTGAGTAGTTTTATTACAAACGTACGGCAAATATTTGTTCTCCTCCTTATCTGCATTTCTGCATTCTTGCTCTAACTAATCACATTGGTGTGTAGTATTAAATAGGATTTGCTGACTATTTTGCATAATTGCATGACTTGCCTTTTATTGTTGCAGACATCGACGAAAACAGTGCATTCACACTTAGGAATCAGAGAGAGGGAGATTTTTTTAACTATAAAAAATGGTTACTGTGAGCCAATACAAGCCCTGTACTTTTGATATATTTAAAAGTAAGTACTTATGTACTTTTACTCAAGTACACAAGTAAATAGAGGACTTCTACATATACTTGAGTAATATTTGCCTTAGGAAATCTTTACTTTTTTATTGCGGGATTTGTGTACTTTGCCCAACACTTACCTTAAAGTACATTTTAGATCACGTATTTAGTTTTTCAGCTTGTAGTGGAGGACATTTTAGGCAAGAATTTGTACTTTTACTTGAGTATCGAGTAGCAGTTTTAATAATATCCCTACTGTACTGTATCTAGGAAAGTACACACTCCTTCTAGGAATGGCTTCCTCTGACGCGGACATGGCAGACTTAGAAAAGCGCAAATGCAGCAAAGCGCAAAACTGGTGAACACAATTAAGAAGGAAGGTCAGGGCTGTAGATGAGAGCAAAACATGAACCTGTGCACATGGAGAGCTAAGAGCTAAGAGTAAGCAGTAATGAGGAAAGAAATTCCTGATATTCACTAAATATCTACGGAGCACAAACTGCTTTTGCTACACCAGTGACCTCAGTGTCTTTGGCATTTTTATGGTCTGTTACAGTAAGTCGCCTCACTTCCTGGACGTTCAAGAAGATTCCTAGTGTTCGACAGGGAATTCCTGTGCTAGCGTTGACACTTGCTCTTAAATCACATAAGGTCACCTTCATCTTTTTTTTATTCCTTGCACATTATCATTCATCGTCAACGACTCCTGCCCTCCTCGGGTACATTATAGCCTAGCGCTATCGTATCACTGCTATTCTCGGGAGGGAATTACTGATTAATCTGTCAGGCCATTTATAAAAAAAGGACATAAATCATTTATTGATCTCTCTTTCTCCCTCTCTTGCTCTCTCCCTCTCTCTCTCTTTCGCCTTCCTTTCCTTGAGATGAATAT
Organism: Clariallabes teugelsi; assembly: GCA_030014215.1. Taxonomy (NCBI): domain Eukaryota; kingdom Metazoa; phylum Chordata; class Actinopteri; order Siluriformes; family Clariidae; genus Clariallabes; species Clariallabes teugelsi. The sequence continues at coordinate 4,520,537 of JAQMYG010000004.1, forward strand.
TCAGTACGTATTGGGTGAATATTCAGCAGGAGCTGACACAGTCGGTGAATGTCAACACTCCAGTGAGATAAAGGAGCGCTTATGGGAGCAAGGTGTCCTTCTCAAACGCCTGTCTTTAAAATGCTATGAGAAGTACATCTCCTGAGTCGTTTCCAATTCAGCAAAGATGTGACCGCTGTTTTAAGCCAGATCACCGGGAGAATAAAATAAAGAAACAAATAAATAAATAAAATGGCAAGCCTTTAGGAAGGACAAGGATATCCAAGCATGCATAATCATTATTAAACACAGTTTCCATAGTAATGCTACAGTATGTACTACATGAGGAAAAAAATAACATATTTTGAGGTTTGAAAAAGTTAATTTGTGTGTGGGTGGGTGTTTTTCTTGGGTCTTGTTGTTTACCGTTGGCAGCGTATCCATTAAGTTTTGTAGTTGCTTCAGATATTAGATAGGCTTTTTGTGCTGAGTTTCTTCTCCCATGCCTAACGTTTGTCTTCATGTCAGAGAAAAAGATTACAAATAAGAAATGAATGTTAATTCTATGGGTGGCACGGTGGCTTCGTCCGGGTTCGATTCCTGCCTCGGGTCTATGTACATGGAGTTTAGATGTTCTCCCCGTGCTTGGTGGGTTTCCTCCGAGTACTCCAGTTTCCTCCCCCAGTCCAAAGACATGCAGATTAGACTAATAATGTGTGCCCTCCAATGGATTGGCACCCTGTTCAGGGTGTACCCCAACTTGTTCCCTAAGCCTCCTGGGATAGGCTCCAGGAGACAATGAGTGAGTGTGTGTTCATTCTATACAAGCAGTTATTAAATCATTATGGTTTAACATAAATAACTTGTTTAAAAGCAGAATAAATGCTTTACCCCGTGAAAAAAGGCTAGTTCGGCTCGTTACGCAATAGATTAGCATGCTAATACTGTAAGGCTGATGTTCTCAAAAAGGACAGGCTACTTTATAACTTAAAGAACTTATTACATATTTTAGTGTCTTCAATTTATTTATTCTCAAGTGGAATGTAATTGGGGAGAAAAATATCAACTTGGAAAGCATACATTAGCTAATGATTTAGCTAGCTATTATGTAGCGGTTATGCTGCTTACTTGGATTTAAACACAGAACGGTGGTAGAAACAAGATAAAATTGTTAAGAATGTCAATATTTTCCTCAGATTTGATGAAAAGTTACTGAAATAATACTTTTTATGATCATTATTACACAGTGAAACAATTTAGCATTAATTGCTAACGTAATTTCTTTAGCTTTGGCTGTATTATGACACTCACATAATATCACAATTGTTAAAAAAAAATCATAATTTGTTTTGAAATTGTAAATACAACTTGATTTAATTATTTATAAATATGGTAAACATGAATAAATGAATGCAAAAGCAGTTACTAGATCATTAAGTTCCTAAAGGTCATTAAACAGTAAATCTATGATGTAATTTTTCCAGCTTGTCCATAAAAATGATTACACATCAAAGATGCACTATAAAAGATTTCCAGACTGCAGTACAAGTTGACGGGTCTCCAGTCTTTATAAGAACAACACATGTCTCTGTCCACTGTCTTTCAAAGCTTCCCAGATCTGTTGGTGTGTAATTGCCCATAACTAATCGGTACTTTCCTGCAGCCTGAGGCGCTCTTAATCTGTGAGTAAAATATGTGTACGCTGCTAGCCAGTATATTACCTACTGTTGTTTTTGTTTACCTCTGAGTAATGGCCAGCTTCCTCTTAGTAGAATCGGAACCAATCGTGTCATGAATATGCAAGAGCACCTGCCAGGGGGTGACGTTCCTCAGGTTCAGGACTATAGTGCGGAGAAAGACTTTTGAGAAAAAAAAAAATACAAAGAGCGAAAAAGAGAGAGAGAGAGAGAGAGAGAGAGAGCAAAAATAAATAAATAAATAAAAATACAATGGTAAAGGGGTGTATTAGGAATGGGGCTGCCAAGCGTCAGAGGCCAGTCTGAGTCAACAGGAAATCTAAGGGGTACATTGACAAGTGCCAGTGTGTCTTTACAACAATGCTGCCTTTCTGCTAAATTTCCTTCCTTTTAAGAAACTTTGCTTTGGACATACACGTGTAAGAGGTGCGTGACACAGTGGTGGAGCTCCCTTTCACCATCAGGTTCAAATAGCTAAATCCATCATCCTGAAGTGCTCTTTGGTTTGAACTTCCTAAACCCATTCTTGCCACCAAGGAGAATAAACTCAGATTAGCTACAGTAGGAATATGGTTCTCAATCTCGAGCCATTAAGTATCCTTTGGCTTTTCCTGCTGAAAATTTCAGTTTCTTTCTGTTGGAACCCCAGGGATCTGTGAAGCACAGCTGGGAAGTTTGCGATGGTGGACACTGTCCCTGGGTAGGTTGTCCCTCTGGATCCCAACTCTACAAGTTTCACTGTAGTAGTTTCCTTCTCAGTGAGGTGTTCTCAGAAGTAGAACATCTAAAGGAAGTTTATGTTGGTTATCCGCTGTGTGAATCTGATGGCAATAGTGGGCAAGTTGTTGCTCAGGGGTTAAGGTTTCGACTTACTGGTAGGTCAGTTGTGAGTTCAAACCCCAGCATTGCTACAGTATATACAACATTTGGGTCATTAAGCAAGACCTTTAACCCTCACCTGCTCAGTTGTATCCTGTCAGTTTTAGGGGAACCCTATATCGAATGGTTCTGTGGAGGTACTAAAAATGCCTTTCTGTTGCTTTGATCATGTACAGGTTGGGTCAATAAGCAAGACCTTTAACCTCCACCTCCTCAGTAATATCCTGCCACTCCAGGGGAACCCTCTGTTGGAGCATTCTAAGTGAAACCTTTTCAGAATTTGCTCTGGAGGAACCCTTTATCAGGACTTACATGCAACCTTTCAGAGCTTGCCTTCTGTTTAATAAATATTAGGTTGGTTTGTTGGTGTGTTCATATAATACCCATGTTGGAGAATGTGCATTGCCAAACTGCCACATCCGAGTTTTTGAGAAAGTCCCTTATTCCTCAAGTTCTCAATCACATCCTTGTCACTCTATCAATTAGGTCAGTGTTGTAGAATCCACAGTGTGAATGTGACACAGGGGACAGGTGATGCAGGAGATACTATGGGAATGTAGTGGAGAAGATCCTCTCATCATCTAGATCAAATACCAGCAGAACAGTTCTGTTATAGTGTTAGATGATCCAGAAAGACTGTCAGAGTTGTTAGCACCATGGTTCAGCACATACAGGTGGTCTGCTTCTTCTTTAAATTGATGTAATAAGGACAGAGACCACAGTAATTGATTGATCTAAACCCAAAGAGCCTAAGACAACCATCATCCATCCATCCATCCATCCATCCACCCATCCATCCATCCATCCACCCATCCATCCATCCATCCAACCAACCATCCCTTCATCCATCCATGTATCCATTATCTATATCACTTATCCTGTGTAGGGCCTTAGGGAGCCTAGAGCCTATTCCAGGGAACTTAGAGCACAAAGTGAAGTACGCCCCCTTCCTCCTCCCCCACCCATGGACAATTTGGTCTCCCCAGTCAGCCTACAATACATATTTTTGGACTGTGGGAGGAAACCCATCAAAAACAAGAAGAAAAATCATCCTTCATAGACACGAGACGAGAGTTGAACCCCAACCTTGGAGGTGCGAGGCCACAGCGCTCAACCTAAGACATGTAGCCTTGAAATAATGCGAACCTAATGTGATCTTAATGTTACTAAAATTTTAATAGAGCTGAGATAAGGGCTAATTATTTTGCATTTGAAGACAGGTTTCTTCTGTGGGTGGAAATTCGGGAATAAAAAGCCTTGGTCTGAATTAATTAATGGTACCTGTTGGCCCTAATTATTTATATCCTTTAAACGAATCTTGGATTTGTTTACCCTGTAAAAAACTTTGAAGAGTTGGTGAAAAACAGAACGCAACAAAATAAGACAACAATCATCTATTGATTATTCAGAAGCAGAGAGAGAATATACCATGCACTAAATAAGGAGCTGAAAGGAGGAGGGTGTGTGTTGCGTGTTGTGTTGTTTGTTCGTTCGTGTGTCTTTCTGCCAGCTCCGTCTTTCTTTAGTGCCCGAGGTTATTTGTCTCTGAAAGCTTTAAAGCTGACGAGTGTACAGCTGCTTTGGAAATGTTAAGGCTGCATTAGAGGAGGAAAAAAAACAACCTCGAAAAGTGGCCATTTAAAGGTCTTTGGAGGTCTCTGGTTATATCAGCGCGTTGCACGCCCTGGTTCTAGAGTGACGCATAGAACCGTTAAGGAGAACCCTGGCTGATTTGTGTTTATTGAGTCACATATCCCAGGTCATGCTGAGTTTATCTCCTGAAGTCAGCATACATTACCGGCTTAGTCATGGACATCATTGCACTGCAATAACATTGTCTTAAAAGGATTACACATCTTAGACGTGTGTGTGTGTGTGTGTGTGGGTGGGGGGGGGGGGGGGGGGGGGGGGGGGGGGGGGGGGGGGGGGGGGGGGGGGGG
>JAQMYG010000004.1:4529082-4539700 GCA_030014215.1 Clariallabes teugelsi
AGTCATTCTTTTATAATTCAGGGCTTGAAGTAATATAATAATTTTATTTATTGTAACATTATTTGTTTCTGTTTGCCTTAACTTCATTTCATTTATTTATATAATTATTTAATTTCTAATGCTTTATCTCTAATGTCTAAATCTATATCTATCTATCTATCTATCTATCTATCTATCTGTCTGTCTGTCTGTCTGTCTGTATATCTATCTCTGTTTGTCTGTCTGTCTATTTGTCTGTCTAGATCTATCTATCTATCTATCTATCTATCTATCTGTCTGTTTGTATATCTCTGTCTGTCTGTCTGTCTATTTATCTGTCTAGATCTATCTATCTATCTGTCTGTCTGTATATCTCTGTTTGTCTGTCTGTCTGTCTATATCTATCTATCTATCTGTCTGTCTGTATATCTCTGTCTGTCTATATCTATCTATCTATCTATCTATCTGTCTGTCTGTCTGTCTGTCTGTCTGTACTGTATATCTCTGTTTGTTTGTCTGTCTGTCTATATCTATCTATCTATCTGTCTGTCTGTCTGTCTGTCTGTCTGTACTGTATATCTCTGTTTGTCTGTCTGTCTATATCTATCTATCTATGTATCTATCTCTGTCTGTCTGTCTGTCTATCTGTATACTGTATCTATCTCTGTCTGTATATCTCTGTTTGTCTGTCTGTCTGTCTGTCTGTCTCTATCTATCTATCTATCTATCTATCTATCTGTCTATCTGCATTCTATATATAACCTTTTTCTATTAATATAAAATATATATTAACTATGTATTTTCTATATCCGTTTTGTTTGTTTGTTAGTTGCTGTGGATAAAGTGCAGCAGGTTCTTTGGGCATTTGCTTGTTTGATTTTCACACGCATTTGATTACACAACGGCCCTGCTACATTTTGCAAATGAAATATAATTTGTTTACATCACACACTCACACACACTCACACACACTCACACACACACACAGACACACAGTGAGAGAGAATATATTATAGGTGCATGTATCACTCCTACAGTGTGTTAGTGTCCTCAGTCGGAGGTTTTCACTTGACGTGTTTGACAGGTTCTGCCTGGCGCCTGGCCCGGTGTGGTGTAACACAGTGAGTGTACTGGTCAGTAATTAACCCCCGGCAATGAAAGGGATCGTTCCGGCGTGATTAGACGTCTGTGTAATCAATTTATTCCTGCAGCCATTGTGTGTGTGGCGCTGAAGCCACCGAACAAGCTAACAAAAGCAAACGTGCGTCTCTTCCTCCTCTAATTACAAACACATTCAATTAATTACACCCATGCTCTCTCTCTCTCTCTCTCTCTCTCCCTCTCATTCTCTCTCTCTTTCGGTGATTTGTGTAGAATCAGGCTGGCATCCCGTCCTGGTGGCGGTGGTGATTATTTAGGAGCTGTGGATGTGGACACTGCAGCAGTAAGCATGCGGATTAGCAGTAATTACTTAAGCCATGCTCATTACACATGTGCTGTAAAACTGTGCTGAGAGTCACATCAAACCCAGATCCTTCTCTAAACGTGGGCTTAATGAGTGATGGGTGATGGGTGAGGGGTGAGGGGTGATAAGTCCTGGGTGATGTTCCACACCAGCCTGGAGCTTCAGCAGCGCAGAACACTGGACCTCTGCCACTTTGGCAACATTTCATACAGAAATCTGCACTGAGTCCTGAGCTCCAGCGTTCAGCCACACTTTCAGCCTCTCTCTCTCTCTCTCTCTCTCTCTCTGTCTCCCTCTCTCTCTCTCTTTCTTTCTTGCTCTTTCAGAAACTCTGTTTTGCTACTTACAGTCTCTTTCTCTTTCTCTTTCTTGCTTCCATCTTCTGTTTATTTACCTAAACCACTATTCTTTCATTCATGTGTTCTTTTTTCCTTTCATTCAGTCATTGAATCCTTCCTTTCTTCTTGCCTTTTAGCTCCAACTTTACATTTTCCTTCCTTCCTTCCTCTCGCCCCTACTTTTAAATTCCCATTCCCTTTCCTTTCCTTCTTCTCACCCCTTTTCACTTTTCCTTCATCTGTTCATTTCCTTCACATCACTTCCTTCCTTCCTTCCTTCCTCATCTTTCTTTTCATTCCTTTCCAGTATTCTTCCTTACTTTTTTGTCTTTTGTTCTTGTTTGTTCCTTCCTCTATCTCTCCTTCTTTTTGTCCTTCCTTCCTCTCTTCCACCCTCTCCTCCCCATCTCTCCTTTAGATCTATTTTACCGTTCTTTCTTTCATCATTTTTCCCTTCCTTCCTTCCTTCCTTCCTTCCTTCCTTTCTTTTTCTTTCTTCCTTTCTTCCTTCCCTCTGTTTCCTTCTTCCTATGGTCATGTGTTTGTTTACTTCCTTCCTCTCTTTCTTCTTTCCATCCTACCCTTTTTCCTCACCTCTCTGTTAGTTCTCTCTTTCCTTTCCTTCCTCTTCTTATACCTTTCCCTTCATTTTCATTCCTTTCTTCCCCGTTCCTTCCTTCTTTAATTATTAAGCTTTCATTTTCTTCTATCCTTTCCTTCCTTTTCATTTTTTCTTCCATCCTAAATCTCTCCTTTATATCTCTCCTAATTTTTCTTCTCTTTTCACTCCTTTCCCTTCATGTACCTTCCTTCTTTCCTTCCATTCTTCCTCACTTGTTTCCTTCCACCCTCTCTCTCTCTCTCTCTCTCTCTCTCTCTCTCTCTCTCTCTCCTTCTCTCCCTCCCTCCGTCCCTTATCCTGACTGATGTTTCACCCCAGCCTGGAGCATCAGCAGTGTTTGCCTCACACACCTTCACCCTTTGGCAGTGCTTCACACCGAGCCCTGCTCCAGCGTTCAGCCACACTTCCCTTCACACCGCTCATTATGTAACTGATACTCATTGGCTTTATCTTCTCTCCCTCTCGTCTGGATCGTACCCCACTCAGCCACTCTCTAAACTGACAGGATGCTCCTGCTTTATCTTCGCAATTAATTAGTCTTTAAATCTGTATTTTGCATGCTTTTCCTTGATTTTTTCCCTCCTCTCGTCTGCTCGTTATCTGTAACGTCCCGCTCTCGCTTGTTTTTTTAAAATATTATTATTAAACTGTGTAAATCATTATTGAGTGCTCTCTCTCTCTCTCCGCCCCGCTCCTTTTGTTCGCACTCCTCAGAAACAGACTGGCTCTTCACTTATCAGGGCCTGCACACGCTGTAATTACATCCCCATTGATTGTATCACTCGTAAAGGTGCGGCTCAAGCTCCGCTCAGGAGATACCGTGTGTGTTTTCTCCGGGATCTCACATGCAGTGTGTTCTTTTAACATCCAAAGGGAAGCCAAGAAAGCTGAAGGAGCATATTAGCACCTCGGATGAGCTCTTTAACCCTTAATTGGATGAGCTGGATTTAAGGGATTGTATGTTCCTGTTGAGTTGTAATTCGCTTTTATAGCCCAGTGCTGTTGTGTTCTGATTGGTCAGGAGACGGGAGAGGATCACTTGCTGGGGAAGAGAAGAGAGTGATGATGGGATCATTCTTTAGAAAATACAAATCATTCTTTAGTCAAAAAGAAAAAATCTACTTGCACTGTCGTGTATAAGGAAGAGGAGTAGAGCCACCATCAAAACTGGTCATTGAGACTTTTTTTTCTCAGAATCCTTATTTTAGTCTCAGAATTCTGACTTAAGTCTCAGAATTATACATTCTTCCTCAGAAGTCTGACCCTGAATTCTGATGTTGTTTCTCTGAGTTAATTTTAGAATTCTGACTTTTCTCCACAGAATGATGACTTCAATCTTGGAATTCTTACTTTTATTTTCCGGAATTCTCAGATTTCTGACCTTGTTTTGAGTCCTGATTTTAATCTCAAAAACCTTAAAATTTAATCTTAATATCTCAGATTTCTGACTTTCTTCCTTTAACTTCCTAATTTTAGCCTCAGAGTTCTGACTTAAGTCTCAGAATTCCGACGTTGTTTCTCTGAGTTATTTCAAAATTCCGACTTTTCTCCTCAAGATGATGACTTCAATCTTGGAATTCTTACTTTTCTCTCCCAGAATTCTTGGAATTCTGACTGTAGTCTTAGAATTCTCAGTTCTTCCTCAGAATTCTGACTTTAAACTCTGAATTGTGATATTAGTCTTTAAATTCTGGACTTAGTCTCAAAATTCTCACTTCTTTCTCAGAATTAAATCTTTAATCTGAGAATTCTGAGGAATAAAGTCAGTACTCATTAGTTTTCGCGGCCCTACAGTAGTCCTCTTCCTAATGTCTAAGAGAACATGCTGTGACGGAAAAATCATCTGTGGGTGATAACTTGTAAGCTTTGCTTCATCATCCTGTACAGAAATTTATTTATTCCTTACTCTTTAAAATAAATGAATGTTAATATTGTACACAAGGGAAATGATTTAAAAAAGGTACCATCCTGTGACACTGGTACACGCGGGTCTGCGTACGGATTCACCATATGGAGATAAAACGATGCAGTAAACAATTGAACATAACAAAGCACCGTTGGATAGTTAAAGGTTCTCAGCTTTTTTTTTTTTTTTTTTTGCTTTCACACTTAAATAAACAGTAAAAAAGGATGAAGTCTTGAAGGTACCGCAGTGCCGATAAGCAACAATGCCATTCAGTATACTCTTACTAAGACTAGTAGCAGTGGGAATGTGAATAATAGACAGGATCATGTATTTATAAAGCACTATCGGACCAGATCTCATTCTTTCCCTTTTGCTTCCTACTCTTCTTTGACTTCACGCGCAGCATGACGATGAGCGTGGACACCGAAAGCTCCCGATTTATCTCTGTCCCTGCAACTTTGTTTCTGTCTAGCCTTTGTCCTTTGTCCCGATTTGCTCCCTCTGACTTGTTCTTGTTCTCTCATTCTTTACTCGCTTACTACCTTGTTTTCTTTCCCCTGCACCCGAAACGTTGGCCTCTCACTGTTTTTCAATTATTGTGCCGTGTGCAGAGAGTGAAGGGGTGCCAGGGCTCCGGCGGGACACTCAGCTGCCGCCTGGCTTGCTTCTCTTTTTTATTTTTGTGGCGGTCCGGGAAGCAGCCTCCGGTTTTGGGCTGTTAAGGAAGAGGGCAAGGCTGATCAGGTGCTCTGTGCTGCTGGAGTGTGTGATTACAGAGAAAGCTGTGTTTACGTGTGTATGTGCACTTCTAGGGGCAATAGTCACTAGAGTCTGTACATATACATCGTATTCCCGATCATCACATCACCATCTTCTTCCCGTCAGACTCAACACTGACCCATAATGAGCTGGCCTGAATACCGGCCTCAGCCAATCATGTCTGAGCCTCAGGCTCTGTGACACTGTGCATAAAACAGTGCCCCTTTACGCACACACACACACACTCACCATCCCTGCATCCCCTTTCTCGCACACTACTATTCACTGTGCTTCAGTCACACTCGTTTGACCCGCGGCTCTGACTCTTGTCCATCAATGACCCTTCTTCATCCTCACTCCCTGCTGGCACAAAGAGACCTCATCTTCAAACCCCTCGCTCCAAGGGCTAATCCAAGCTCCAATTCAGTCCTGATTTGGAGCTCATGGGGTGCCGGTTAAGGTTATTACCCGCCTTTAGGGTTGAGATTATCCATGCATTTTTCCTCCTTTTTTTAGACACGGTTCAAAGCAGCAAATTCGCTGGAATCTTCGGAATCCGAGTCGTCCTTTATTGGTGTGGGTTCCGAACCTCGCCCTTTGTTGACCTCGTCTGGTGAGCGGCGCGTTTTTACGATGCGATGGAGAATCCTCTTTCGATTAGGACTTATTTAGCATCAGTGGTAGCGCCGGTCCTTGCATGATGCCTCATCTGATCTGCCAGATTTGTTCTCTCCGTGTAATGTCTCCTCTGAGAGGCTGTTTAGCCTGGAGGCACATGGACGCGCAGGCCTCGGTGCTTATTGTGCTCTGGTTAAAGATGTGAGCGACTATCTCCTACATCTTTCATGGAAGGAGTTAATCATAAGTCTTGGATGTTTTTTTTTTTATTCTTTGCTTTGTATTTCCATCTAGCCTTCATATCTCATTCCCAAGTTTAAGTTGTGTATGTGGTGGCACGGTGGCTTAGTGGTTAGCATTATCGACTTGAGGTCCTCGATTCGATTCCCACATCGGGTCTACAGTATGTGCATGGAGTTTGCATGTTCTCCTTGTGCTTGGTGCGTTTCCTCCAGGTTCTTAGGTTTCCTCCCACAGTCCAAAGACATGCAGATCAGGCTAACTGGCATTCCCAATTCTTGTAGTGTAGCAATGTGTGTGAATATTGACCGGAGGTCCTACCACGGTCGTACAAGATGGGAAGAAATATAATGGTCACCACTGGCCTCAACGGTCCCTAGTTGGACTACAGAGCTTTCTAGATGGATGGGTTTATATACAGTATATTCCTTGTTTGACTCCATAAGTTGAAGCCATTTGGGAATATGCTATTGTATAATCACATTCCTTCAATAAAGTCTTAGTATAAAGGACTTGCCTTGCTGTACTCACCCTCTTTTACAGCTTGGAGAGGTGTTTTCCTAGAGGAACCATAAATCGCTTTATTCCTCAGGCCCTAGTGGCAGCATGCTCCCTCCCTCCTTCCCCACCTCTCTAGGGTGCCCTAATAAAGAATGTATCAGCTTTTGGGCACAAGACAGCACTGCATTATTAATTTTATGCGCCTTCTGTCTCGTCTGCCAACGTTGCGCAGCCGTGTGACGCTGGATAAAGCCGCTTATTAAACTGATAAGGATTAATCCCAGGTCTGGTTCTGGTGAGTGCTGATGCAAAGGAGGAACCATGGAAGTTTCGACTGTATTTTAAGAATACTTCATGCGAATTATTACGCTATTGTGCAAATTACATCTTTATGCACGTCCTTTACTTTTTTCATACATCTATGAATCATTATTCATATCCTAACCAGGGGCGGACGACATATTCTGAGGGTAATTTGTAATCATAAACAAAGAATGAAGCATAAAGTCTAACTAGAAACGTAAAAGTCTAGGAAAGAGCTCAGAAACGCATGATGCACCATTGGCAAGACTTCGCACAGTATCAGACAAAGTAATCAAGATATAAATGCTGAACAGGTGAACAGGGAAGAGACAGGACTGAAGCCAAGACAAAAACACATGTCACAATTAAAGTACTAGGAGTGCATGTCATGCTGGGAAATCTGCGGATTTGGGATTTGTGACAGTTTAGCAAATTCGGATGAGGCACTTCTTCTTTTTTTTTTTTTTAATCATGTGCCAAAAATCTAATTAACTAAATGTCGCCCAAAAGAGCTATACAGAGCAGAGGGTGTGTTGGAGGAAACGTTTGAATCTTGGTGCTGTAATTTAGCATGAATTTGGAGAGAGAAAAATAATGCCTTATATTCAATACTTTCTTGGCTGCAAGATTTATGGTTGACACTGAAGAGGGCAATTCTAAATCTGGGTTCTTCTATATTAAAGAAATCTTTCACTCTTAGAAAAAATATCACGGAATTGCATGAACGCCAATTTTTACCACGGTTATCTATAGCCTCCTTCAGACACGCGCTCCTGTGCATTAATCTGACCTTGGCCACTTTTCTGTAAAATATCACGATGACAGTCATACTACTCTGGGTGAGACTTACGAATAACGTTAACTGCATGAAGTCATGTTAACGGATAGATATACACAAGGTTAGTTAAAAATAACTTATAAATGATGGAAGTGTTTTAGATCAACACTGACACTGAGATTTAATCATTAATAAAGATATAATCTAAAGAATGACTGTAGTTGAAGTTCCATCTTTGTGCTCTAGGACTGATAGAACTAACCAGTCATAGACGAATCTCAATCATCATGCAGAAGGTGCGATTCGTTGAGTGCGTACCCTGGCGATTTCTCCATCTACTTTAACAGTAAATGACAGAAAGCCATCGCTTTAACAGATTGATGACGCCAAGGTCGACAACCAGGAAGCTGTTACTGTACCTAAGTTCAGCCAACTTGGGATTTTGTTTTATTTTAGTGAATTACTATCAAGATTTCCAAAGGCAAAGCTTTCAGCTCGTGACATTTTTAAACACCGTTCCATTTCTCTATGATCATATGTTATTATTGTATAAGTAAAAATGCAACATTTTATCAGAATTTCTAGCAAATGTAAATTTAATGAGATGCCTATAACTGTAATCTACCTGCTTTATATCGTAAAAAAAAGTAGCTATTAGCATGAGGTTTAAATTTTTATCATGCTAGCTAACGGTTTGAAGGTTAGCGCAAAAGCTGTTCCTTGGTAAAAGATGCAGGTAAAAAAACTATCAGTTACTATAATCAGTATCAGTCATGCTTTTTTATTTCCTTTTATGAATCCTGCTGGTGCTTTACCTTTCAGACTTTAGCATCAGTTGGGAGTTTTCTACTTTAAGTTTAGTGAAAATGTGGATTTATTCGACTTATTCGTAGTATTTAAAATTGTTCGTTTTCCTGCGTTTGATTACACTGTAGTCGTGTTAACGTTTGAGCTTATAATGTCCTTATAATCGGGGCAAAATAGGCCAAAGGTAAATTAGATCTAGCATAGACACCACACCAAGCTAACTGACTTCTTTAGCCTTTCATTTATCATTTATAAAAATTTCAGCATCGACCGGGTATTTCTGCATCTTTAAAACCAATCTAAAACCTCTTAAAATTTTTAATTGGTCCCAGTCAGGGCTTTTTACGAAGGCGGCTAAAACGTATGATTGGTGGAAAGGAACGCATTAGCGCAGGTGAACGAGGCCAAAGAGAGACTGGGGAAAAGTGCAACCATCAGTGCAAGTCAGAAACAGCAGCCCACCTTAGCTTTTAACACCCAACATCTGTAACATAAACGTAAACATGATCATTTAAAGCGGAGAATCCTAGTGGAGAACATTAATATGCTACGCAAACTTCATGATCTTCATACTTCAGAAGAACAAGCTCTTAACAAATTCAGTGTTTAATAAAAAGGCTACTTTGGATAGTAACGTGTTTGTTGGTTCTACTTGGAATCTGAGAAGAGAACTCGGAGAGGGTTGTAGAGTATGCACCGTTAATGGACATTATTGGTACACCATAGTGTAGAAACGTTTCATATTGCTGTCAGATTTTCAGCTTCACTCAAGTGCTTCTCGTCTCTCAATGGAATCTTATTACAGAGATTTCTCCAAAGACTTTCACAAAGACATTCGAGACAAATTAAGCCAAAATTGTTATTGTGGGTTTTTTTTTTTTTTTCATCTTTCTATTGGAAAGCAAAAGATAATTAAAGACAATCAGCCGCTCGCACAGTTCTGATCTTGTGCATTATCACGCCACGTATATTCATTTATATAATTGTAATTTCAGCTCCGCTCCACCAAGTCATAGATGATGAAATGTGCTTTGGCAGTGGAATTATTATTCAGGGGGGGAAAAAAAAATGCTTTCAATCTGTTCATATAAAAAGCCTCTCAGCTTAGTGAGGAGGTTTGTTTTGCTCTCTTTCTCCCTCCGATGTTATCAGAAATGAAGGGGGATGTAGTAATTAAACATTTGTCTCTGACATTGAAAAGCACAGAAAGGATGGCTTTTGGCTGAACTGTAAGAGGATGTTGGCTGGATGTTTTTGGTTTGGCTGTCCACATCGTCCGATCCTGTTGACCTTCATCAGGCACCAGCTGCACGCCTCAATTTGTGCTCGGGTTGTAGCGTTGCATTCTGGGTAATGACCCCTTTCACCGCGTCGCTGCAGTCAAGCTCTGACGAACACCTTTAACCTCTGTTCGGAGATGTGAAATCATGCCTGTGATGTGCGTTTGTGTGCGGTTGCAAATCACAGGTTTATATACATGCACATTTAACGCGTTATTTAATACATTATCGTTTAATACGCTTCTGGAGAAAAGTTTTGCGTCTGTATTGTCACATCATTTATAGCGACATTAGCCAATCACAGCCCTTTGCGTGATCACTGCAGGCAGGAAGGGGTGCATAGTGCTTTTGTTCGAGGGTGTTCCTTCAGGATGTCTACAGCTAAAATTAGGGAGAAAATCATGGGGTAAAAAAATAATAATTAAAAAAGAAAAGCTTTGCAGTCTCTCAGTAGCATGACAAGCTTTTTATTAATCATGGATGTTAAGGATTGAACAATTTGGATTGATATATTAATTAATAACCATGTAATAGATTATCAAAAAGCCTATTAAAATAATTTGGAATTGTAAACTGATCTGTAAACAGTGAGGTAGATTTTTTGTAACTTAATGCTTTTAAATTCTAATTAAAAACTCTTCTTCTATATTATCTTTATTCATGAATTAATGTTGGACCAACCCCAGATTCTGAACAAAACCAAACATGGCTACATATCAATCTCACTCTCATCATGAACTACAGAGAGAGAGAGAGAGAGAGAGAGAGAGAGAGAGAGAGATTTTGGTGAAGGAGCAACTTAGTGTTTTATATTACAAAATAATGTTAAACTAAAAATATGATTATTAATTCTATTCCTAGGCATGTTTAAAATCAATTTAAGCTTGACCTTCTGTTTGGTAGATAATGTTCCTTTTGGTCTGATGTTTTTGGTCATAATGTCCTGGACTGCGTTTCCCAAAAGCATCGTAAGCCTAAGTAGTTCGTAAAAATGATCGTACGAATGATCTTAATATTACGGT
>JAQMYG010000004.1:4552305-4562305 GCA_030014215.1 Clariallabes teugelsi
GTCGCCGTATTACGAGAATTTTTAAAACAAGAAGATTAATGTCTAATATAGCAAAATGGTCCATATTAAAAGGAGGCGCCTCAAATAAAACGACAAGGGCTTTCATATCCAGTTCCGGACACACTGCCTCCACAGGTTAAACACACAAACTACAATTTGGGCTGCAGTCTGGCGTTAGACAGAGACAAACGAACGAGTCAATCGAGCGCCACTAGGACTGAACGTCTAGGACGTTCAGAGTGTGTTCGTTTATCCAAAAATTTAACGCCCGTGTGAACAAGGCCTAATACAGAGGAGTTATATGAAAAAGTAATTAGGAGCATGTTGCCCCTCTAAACTAGAATTAATTATAATTTGTATTGTAAAGTTTTCTGTATACTGCACACTATATGTGAAAATTTTAGATCATTTCCAAATCAATAAACTGAACTGAATGTAATAAAGCAGGTAAAACATCTTGTTTGGAACGTTTATTTTTACTCTGGAAACAACTTCCAAATTCTTCCGACAGTCTCCAGGGGTGTGACATGATGGCCATATGGACCTGTTAGACTTTCTAAAGTGCTCTCTCTCCTCCAGTTTTTTTTAAACAGCTTGAGTGGTGTGATCTCGGCTTTGCTCTCTGAGGGGCTACAGGCTAAGAGATGTGACAGAACTTCTCTCAACCTGCTAATGTCTTGCCCTCTCCTTGTCACTATGGCCTGTCTGTGAATATATACAGTGATGCAAGCGAACTTATATGACCTAGTATTAAGTTTAGCGTGATGTCACAGAAATTGTGTAATTATGTGACTAATAATCGTGTGCAAAAATGTTATGGACAAATGAATGAAGGGGGATAGAAATGTAAATATGTACATATGAACCTGTATATTACTTTTTGTAAAACCAATGCAGCATGAGTTGAAAAACGTTGGTGCTGGCTACGAAAGAGAGCCACCAGAACACCCAGTGTACCACAGCCTGGCGCTCTCTGGCTCAGCCGGTAGAGACCCCAAGGTCGCTGACCCAGGCTTCCAAACTCCCCAGATACCAATCCGATAGCACATCCATGGGATGCACTTGATAAACAAGTCTGATCCATGGAGGCCCCACCCCGTAACCCATAGCAACCAAAGGATCTGCTGGTTCCAAACACCCCAACACACCCACAGAGATCTTGTGGAGTTATTTCTTGAGGGTCCAGTCCTGCCCTGGGGGCACAAGGTGCACCCACACAATGCTGGGCATAATGTTTGGGGGTTTAACGTTTTGGCTGATTGGTGTAGACTTATACTGTAGGTTCAAGGTTTTGCATTCTTTTCTTTGAAATACATGTCAAACTACTCATCACTGTCAGTTAAACATAAACTTCATGTAACCTGTATATAAAAGGAACCAATAAGAGTATTTCTCTAAGTTGTGGATAAGTTCATCCATTTTTTGTTAAATAGTAGTGTCCTGTCCTCCAAGTCAGCATGGGAGACGTTTGGGTTTCATGTACACTGTCAGAGCCTGTTTAATTAAAATCCAGCTGAGCTCCAGTTGGACTAATTGTGGAGATGAAACCAGAGGAAAGAATGGATCAGGAAATCTGATTAGGTTACTCCACCATGGGGTTCTCTCTGCGAGAATGCTACCCAGCTTTACACACACATCCACACATGCATGTATGCACAGTCAGGATCAGAGTGTTTCAACAACTCCAATCTCCAACCCAGCAACCAAAACAAAGCCTCCCGCTCTCGTCAACATGGCTGCTTACTGGGTGCTACATGCTCGCTAGAGAACAGGCTAATTTTCCCTTCTTGCTCATTAGCAGCCCAAATAGCACATGGTATTTGCAGGCAGAGTTGCTTATGCAAATCGCTTTTACTCCTCACATGTAATGGATCATTTTTCTTCCATCAAAAAAATAAATAAATCAAAAAGTGGTCTGTCTTAGTGTTTCAGTGTTTCACTGAGGAGATCAATACGCTTCCAGCAATGAGATCAAACTCAATACGTTGCAGCTAGAACCTGGACAATGACTCCAAAATCTTATATTGTTCATTGACATTAATTTTGAATGCTTAATGGATAATGCTTTGCAGTAAGCTGTGGCGCACACAGCAGCTTTTTAAGGATTGGACCATCCCTAATGCTGTAGATTAGTGTCAGCTCATGTGAGACTGGTGGAAAAAGCAGTGGCCTCCAGCTACATATCGATGCTCGCCGAGTGAAATGAAAAAGCAGCATTTATCGCACTATCGACTGACACTGAGATACTTCCCAGCCTTCAATTACTTCCGTTGACCTGCATATTCTTTCCTGTAAATCTGCAAATATTGTTTAGTCCTAGTTGTACGTTTAAATGACAGATGCATATTCACGATACACGATTTCATTTGGCAGGCGCGCTAATCCAGTACAACTTACGCAAGTGCTTTGAAGTTTACAGTACATCAATTACACACTAAACATACTATACTGTTAAACAACCAACCATCTGATGTTAGCTTGCTAGCCATCACACATTATCTAGCTAATTAGCATCCTAGCTAAAACACAGAGATAAATAAGTAAATAAAACAAAGAAAAATAGGTAACACTGATGAATAAGATGCACACTGGTGCAAAATACACAACATGTATATAACACTGATCAGCCATAACATTACGTAATCGTGAGTATGTCCACCCTTTACCACCAAAACAGTGATGCACTGTGTGCTCTGACACCTACAGTATGTATTTCTCAGCAGCATTAACCTTTTCTCAATTTGAGCTACAGTAGCGCTTCTATAGGATCGGACTACACGAGCCAGCCTTCTCGCCCCATGTGCACCAGTAAGCCTTGGCCGCCCATGACCATGTTGCCAGTTCACCGGTTTTCCTTTCTTGGATCAATTTTGGTATGACCACCTGACCAGAGCTGCAGTTTTGGAATTGCTCTGACCCAGCTGTCTTGCCATCACAATTTGGCCCATTCTTACAGTACGCACCTAGAAGTGGGTGGGATATACAGTACAGTATTAGGCAGCAAGTGAACCATTTTTCCTGAAGTTGTTGTGTTGGAAGCAGAAAAAATGGGCGAGCTTAAGGATTTGAGTGACTCCATGCTCACTGATGCACATGGGGGGGCGAAGGCTGGGCCAGATAGTCCGATCCAATAGAAGATCAAATTGAGGAAAAGGTCCAATACAAAGATGTCAGAACAGATCGAATTGATAAAAAGGTTAATGCTGGTAGTGATAGAAACGTGTCAGGACTGTCACTGTTATGATGGCAAAGGGGGGGGGACCTACTCAATATTAGGCGGGTGGTCATAATGTTATGGCTGTTCAATGTAAATAGATACTTTTATGGACACTTGACTGGAAATACCTTAAAAAAAACATGCTAGTTAAGGCTGGTTACAACCTGTACCACAGTGAAAACAAGTCTAGGGGGAGGAATACCAAAGCCACGGTTAGCGAGCTAACAGACTGGGGTATACTGTTAGCTAAAACACAAAGCTTCAGCGACAACAATGCAGAATAGCGAGTCAGGGTTTCAACTAAGTTTAAAGTACAACAGAAGTTAAACATTAAACTAACTCGCCAACTATTACGTAAACAGCTTAAAAATTGTATAACAGCAGCTATGAATTTACTAATCTACCCAATGTCGCTAAATGCGCCTTAGCCTTAACCGCGTTACTAAGGAATTCTAAGAGGCAGTTTGTCTAAATGCTAACACAAGTGCAAAATATGGAAGCCTGCAAGGGCTCATTAGCATAATGCTAACTGGCACTTAGTGTTGGCATTTTCACGAGAAAAAAAAACCCATCATCAGCTGCTGACCTGCGCAACTCAGTAATTATAAAATGTAAAATTGTCTATGTTGCTGCAGACGTAGATATATTCTCTCTCCTCAATCTTCTGAACCGAAGCGTGTAAGCGTGTGTTCGTCCTCCACAGGGAGCTGTTGTACGAGAGGGAAAAAAGCGAGTGTAAGGAATGGTGTGTGCTGTCTGTCTATTTATTGCAACTGCAGTGCTGTCAGCTTGTTTCAGCTGGACCTATATTTCCAGATACGCAGCACAAATCAAACGTGCATTCGCTGGGAGAAAAAGTCAAAAAGGCGTTGTTTGCACTTTGCTTGACAGGCTTACACTAATCATACAGGAGCGGGACAGAGACTCTAGGAGGAACTTTAGCTTGTCTGGGAAGTTTCTAGAAAAGGAAAAAAAAAAAAAAAACCTGGATTGTCTTTCAGCTCTCGGGCTTAAAGTAATACCTTGAGTCGATAACATGAGAAACGAGAGCTTTAGGAAGTTCTGGCAAATAAAGTGAAGCTGTCTTTTGGCAAGAAGTGAATCGGCGATAGAGCTAAACCTACTTCAGTGTGTTAATAGCATTGTCACTACACAAAAGACATGACGATAACACGATGTCGACTCCTTAATCACTATGCAGTGCACTACAAAGAACATAACCTAATGGATAATGACTATTTATAGTGCTGTCGGTCACATAGAGGTCGGTTTGGCTTGTGAAGCACCCGTGGGTAGTGATGAGTTGAAGAAGTGTAATCATGTTCATTTAAAGGTCAAATCAAGGTCATGTGAATGTTTTTTAAATACCACTTCAAATCATATCATTCGAGCCCATATATAATTTTACCTCAGGGAAATCTAAATCTAAAAAAAAAAAAAAAAAAAGATTTCAAATTAAAACCATTGTAAATTGACTTTAAATAAATCTTTTCATTTTAATTTTACATACACTATTTTACTTTAAAGGCCATTTTTTCATGGTTTATTGTTTTTTTTTTTTTTTTTTTATGTTCTTATCTTTCAAATTTCCCTTAGATAAAATAAATAAATAAATAAATAAATAAAAATCATTTAAGGGTACAGTTTTTTTTTTTTTAAGCAACATAACATTTGATCCATATTTTGACAATTTAACGATGAAAAAAATTGTTAACCTAAAAGTTTAATGGTAATATGGAATTAAAATGTTATTAATGATTAGACAAATAAAAGTTTACTAGGTGTTGTTTTTAAAAATCTATTTGGACATGTCTGTTTACTCTACAGGAATATTATAAATAAATAAACAAACAAGCCAATAATATGTGCATGGAGGGGAGTTAATAGACAAAAAACAAATAAAATTTACCCATTTACAAATTGTCAAATAATTGGGCTAAAAATGGTCTAATAATTGAAGACTATTAAATTATTATTATTTTTTTTTAAACATACAATTTTACCATTTTAAAACTAAGATATCCACAGTAATAATCAAAAAACACTTAATAATAATAATAATAATAATAATAATAATTTGTAGAATTTAAAGCTAGTGTTGGTCAATCTAGGGTTGTCATCACGTGATTTAAAAGTTGGGTTAGTTTTTTAAATTATTTTATTTATTTATTTATTTACAGGATGAAATTCCTGTATCTTCATTCCGCAGCTTCAAAACACCTGCTTCTCCTCGCTCTTGTCTTTATCTCTCATTAGTTTTCTTCCCCTTCCACCCTTCAGTCGCTCTGGCTACGCTGTTTTAGCTGACTGCAGGCTTTAGTTAAGGCTTTCTTGTGCCTGACGATGGAAAAATGAGGCGTTCTCCTGAGATTGGTGCTTACACAGATAATCCAAAATCAATGACCACGGCAGGCTGGTGAATACGAAAGCGCACACTTGAAAGGCCGCCTGTCGCCAGTGGAAAGTTCCAGGAAATGCAGCATCATGGATTTCTTTCGAGTGGGGATTACAATGCTGCGATTTTCTTTTGAACCGGCTCAGTTTGTGGTCGGAGGCCTCGCCTAAGTGCTGTTGGGAAATTTAATTGGCAGCGGCAAGAGGGCTGTAACCTCTGGCTGTAAACTGGGGTCAGGCCTTGGAATATTTTTAAGGTTACGCAGCAGAAAAGCTGCAGCGATAAAAGTGAAATGTGTCGGTCTTGCTTGTTCAGAATTCTCTGCAACATCAGGTGGTGAAGTAGTGGTGATGATGCATTTACATCCTGAAATGCAGGATTTTGAGTTGGATGTAACTTTGAATCTTAAGGTGAGCCAAACTAATCCTTTAAACACCATTCACACCTCCTTCTGTGCTCTTATAATAAAATCCTGTTCATCATTGACCACATGGTCTCCTTCCTGATCTACACGTCTAAAATGCTTGTTTTGCCCCTGACCTATTTTGAGCCGCTCGCCATTAGACCAGGGATCAGATGGAGGCTGTTCTGTGCCAGAGGAAGTGGCAGTTTCCATGGCGGCTAAGCAGTGTCTTCCCAGCAAGAGGAAACTGTGAAGTCCTCGTGGTTATCGCACCGGAATGGCTTCCCTCACCACCTCGATTTCTGCCTGCTGTCAGCTGAGTCAGGCGCCAGCTCAGCTCACACATGCTGTTATAATGCTAAAACACAAGTGGACTAGGCTAAGCTCATAAACACTAGTACGGAAATCCTTTCATATGAATGAGTTTTGCCTTCGTTGATTAATTGATGTGATTTTAGTGAATCACATTAAACTGGCTAACATCGCTATAATTCTTGGGAAATTTGGGGAATAAAAGGAATAACGCAGCTCCCTCTGGGAATGCTGTTATAGCACAATTTAGAGTAGTACTGATAATCCTGGTTTGAGCCAAACACCATACCATCCCATCAATGATTATTTTCCCAAGTGTTTTACGGCCTATTTAATGAAAAAAGTGCTTTCACAGCATGCAGTGATTATGAGTTTTTTTTTTTTTTTCAACTGGAATCTTAGTTTCTTTAAATGGGCACACTGTGTTCGCTGTATTTTTCATCTGACATATTTCCCCTGCTATTAGGCCGGCTTTCAGATAAAACAGAAACCCGGTGAATAAGTACATACGACAGGCGAGTACAAGCTCTACGGACACGCATGTCACAACATATCAGTGCACCTGTTCATCCTGTAGTCTCGACCAGTTATTAGTTCACAATCTTAATCTCTCCTGCAAATGGAGCGATTGCTAACGACTTTCAAGAACAAGTAAGTGAGAAAGGACAATATTTAATATTCAAGGACAATATCTAAAATCTCACACTATCAACAAGCAAAAACAATTTAGAGATACAGTTCAGTACGAATATTTTCAACTACTGACATGCAACAGATGGTTCATTTATTTTCCCTTTATTTATCCATTTATTTATTTTTACTGATCATCTTCTGCCATTCTATTCAGCGAGCCTCACCAAAAATGTGCCATTTTAACATCAGCGTGACATCTCTACGGAGATGATTAAGATTGTCTCAGAATCACGGTTCTGCTTGGGATTTAATTGTAGTCATAATGTGATAGTGGAGATTAGCGATGTAATCCAATCAGGATTTAGATGCTATAATCCACTTTATTGATATTGAAATGAAATGAAGTTTAAAAAAATAAAAAAAAGATGGCTGTTGTTTAACAACTAAATAATTCTGTATGCACATTATCTGTGATTGGCATGCAGGTACAGGAACTGGACTGAAACCAGTACCGGGTGTATATACTATTGATACAGTATGACAGTGCTGTTAAATTCTCAATTTTGATAGTTCATACCAATTTTGGTCCGTCACACCACCCCATTGTTGATTATTTTCCTTTAAACGTCCACCCCATTTTCATCCTTATTGAACAGTGTATTCGTGTCATGTGATTATTATCTTTATCAATGATTTAATAGTATTGCTTGGCATTCCGTCTAAATATTAAGTTGTTTAAAACATCTGGAATTCCTTCACACTGAAGAGATGGTTTAGTGTGAAGGAATAAGAGGTTATAATGTACAAAGTAAAAAGTTAGAAAAATGCTTTTCTATTCTACAATTTATATTTATGGCGTTTGGCAGACACCTTATACAGTATATACAGTATATCAAACCCCTGGGGATACACAGACCCCTAAAGAGTGCCTCTTGACCTTTTTAAAAAAATTTTTTTTATCATTTCTCGACGTTCATGTTGGTCTCCAGTGTGTGTATACGCAGACAAAATATGAGAAAAAATATGCCTTTCTTTTTTCCTTTTTAGATTTTTGTCCAATTTTTTTTTTCACCTGGTATTACATCATTGCAGGCAAGAAGAAAAAAACACATGATTGGGCATTACGAATTTGCATACAGTAGTAGCCCTCCTCTGGCTCATCTCCTGGGTAGTGTTATTAGGGAAGTCCTGCATTCTGATTGGCTAGAAAAATGCACTTTTATCCACAAATGGCCATTAAAGGGCAGTAGCATGTAATTCGCATGTAAAAATGCATGAATCCAAACGAATTTCAGGGATACCAGAATGCACTATGGACACATTTTATGACTTATATTGACTTGTTAGACATAAGTATAATATGATACCTTTAAAGAGTAAAAAAAAAAAAAACCTCTGTCTTTGTACACTAATGAGCATGTTTCCTGCTCAGTGTCTCCATAAAGCATGCATTACAAATGGTCCTTTCTGTCCTTATTTTATACAACCAACAGGTGGCCGGTGACCAGCCATAACGCCAATCAGCCATAACGCCAATCAGCCATAACGCCAATCAGCCATAACGCCAATCAGCCTTATTGAATAACAGCTCAATTAAAACATGAACACGCAGCGTTGTCTGATCCTGGATGAGAAACCTTTTTTTCTTTTCTCTTACTTGTTTCCATTTCTTCTCCTTTTTTTATCTGGCATCTACTGTATCGTCTCTTAGCCATAACCATGTTATGCACGTCTTGCTAAGCAGAAGCAAAGAAAAGGATAGAGGTTAAACCTTTTGGAAGGAAAAAATAGACAAAAAGAATTAAAAAAACAATAGTTTTAGAGATGATCGGCTGCCAATTAGGTTGTACCGAGACATGAGATCAGGTCATGCATTTGTTTTGTTTCCTGAGATAGACACAAAGGAAGCGCTGTTTCTGTTAAGCTAGGTTAAGAAGGTGAGCTAAAAAAAACACACACACACATACAAATGGAAACATTTTATTTCCTCCATTGCTCATAAATAGGCAACTAATGTTTGTACAGGATTTTTTTTGGTTTTGCTGTGTCATTATATATACTGTATAATTGTTGTGCAAAAGTTTGCACCCCCTCTTCTGCTTGACAATTTGTGGATTTTGATTACCGCCTTTATGTGAGGACCCAACCATAACGTTGCTCATATGGGAACTGTCGGGTATTGCGCTTCTTCCTGTTAGAAGACATTGTTTCAAGTTCGATAGTCAACATATACTAATAAACCTTGAGGAGAAAATACAAGGAACGCAAATGCACAGTGATCAGTATCAGCCCAAGAACCATGCATCGCTATTCATACTGTACTGTATGTACTGGTAATTTATTCACTAAAGGTGTCTCATGATTTCAACTAATCAACACATGTTTACTTTAAGTCTTATTTAAAGATTAAAAAGTTTGAACACTTTGCATTTTACAGCTTTACACATCAGAGTTATGTTTTAAGAGCAGTGCAGCTGTAATAAGATTAAAAATGCCAAGTACGTATTGAGTTTTTCCACGAAACAGTGATGAGAAGGTGATGAAAGGAAATAAATACAGTAAACAGTAGGAGAAGAGACATTTGGCAGCGAATGTCAGAGACAAGTGGAATGAAGATGACATGTTTCCATCACACTTTAAGTAACATGTAATCATCGATATGGTTATGAGTCTCCAGTGTCGGAACTTTTTAAAAAGTCCGGGGTACGGCTGTAACTTTACGGGGGTTTCAGTTTGAGGGATCATTGATTTTATATTGCATTAAAAGTTGATTTTTTTTGTTTTGAACATCACAACCCCCAAGTGTTTTGCTTCTTACTTTTATAGTCCCTTTACTAAAAGAAAAAAGAAAAAAAAACCTACCTAGCAATAAATGTCTTGTCGGTTGCATCATTTTGAAATAAAGGCTTGCTTTTGGCTGAGTTTTCTTTTGGAAGCGAAACAAGACCGATGATCAGAGTGTGTGTTAGTCACTCCTGACTGTTTTCTAGAAGACTGGCTGTTGTGTCGCTCTATAAAAAGTCTTGTCTTCAGTTAGGGA
>JAQMYG010000004.1:4563365-4577797 GCA_030014215.1 Clariallabes teugelsi
CTTTCCCTTTTGCACAAACACACACACACACACGACTGTGCACACACGCGGACAAATACACACATGCAATTTGCTCACTAAAAATGCTTCAAATGGAACAGTCTGTGTGTAATGTACGTAATGGATGGAGTAGATCGGCCACTGCGGTGATTTCTCCAGCACCACTAAAGCCTGTAAGCCATTACGAGCCATAGTACGCTATATTCACACAACAGAATAAAAAGCACTTACTCACAAAAGACACACTTATGCCTGTCACTATGGATGGCCCTTAGTACCACTTGGAGAGAAACAAGAAAACACTACATAAGGCCGGAGTAACCAGAAAACCAGTCTGGTTACTGTCTGAGAGAACACTGCTAGCGCATTAATGCACATGTGATGGTATCATATAATATAACACACCATCCGTAATGCTTTATAACGCGTCATATACAATATATGTGCATGTGACTTAAAAATTAATGAATTTTGCCCCACAACAATAGTTTCTTGGAATTTAATACAATACTAAATTATTATTATTATTATTATTAATCATAAATTAATAATAATAATAATTATTATTATTATTATAATGCATTATAACTATAACTGCTTTTCCAACATGTTATAGAGCATCATATATGCTGTATAATACTTAGAATATACTGTAAATATTCATAATTATACAGTCATTAACAATTTGCTATGTTGTTGCATCATAACCTAGACACAAACGTTACAATGCATTATAACACACATAATACGTTTCTTAATATGTAATACTTTGTATTTTCAGTATATGTTACTTAAAACAGAATATATTTCTTATGACACTGCTACCAAATAATATTAAAAAAACCAAAACAAAATAGGCACCCCTTCCCAAAAGTCTTATATTCACAATGCGTTAAAAAATGCATTTATAACCTGTTATTAAATGTAGCAGTGTAGATAATAATTTATAATGCTTAGCATACTGTATATCTATGTAAAAAGATCATAAGCATCCATAAGTACATATTTACAGTCCGTGAGTAAATGACTTGTAATATGACAATGTCAGATGTCATAACTCATTATAATTGTAGCTATTACTGACAACATTGTAGGCACTATAGTTGTTATGCATTATAATGCGTGCATTTAGTTTTCCACTATCATCGTGTATCCCTTTATACAGTACGTTATGTAATATACTATGAATTATTGCTTATAATGTTCAGTATCTTGTGCTCATGATGCGTTATAGTGCAATTCCAACATGTTATAAAGCATAGAAAATAGCTTCTCTATGTGAATGTTTGTTGATGCTCAATTGGTAATAAGGGGCACAAGAAAATTTCCCCCACACCATTACACCACCATTAGCCTGAACTGTTGATACAAAGCAAGATGGATCCATGCTTTCATGTTGTTTATGCCCAATTCTGACCTAATATCCTT
This sequence comes from Clariallabes teugelsi, assembly GCA_030014215.1. Taxonomy (NCBI): domain Eukaryota; kingdom Metazoa; phylum Chordata; class Actinopteri; order Siluriformes; family Clariidae; genus Clariallabes; species Clariallabes teugelsi. The sequence continues at coordinate 4,564,794 of JAQMYG010000004.1, forward strand.
TTCTTAACAATGCTCTAAGAACACATATAATGCATTACACAATCTGCGCTTATAGTCTTCCACCTGTAACTCTAACTGTATCTTAGCAGTTTACCCAGGTGTATATTAAACATTATCACTCATTATTATGTGCTTTATAAAACAGAATTCATATAAACTCATGCCTGTCCATGGCACCAGTTTTAAACAGCACATATAAAAACAAAACAAAGCCAGCAGGACCTGGAAGCATTTTAGAGTTGATGATTTTGTTTACTAATGGACATGATAGGTGGTAGCTGGGACTTGTGGAAAATTAAAAGCTGCTCGATTTTCTCAGTTACGCCTGAGGTCATGAGGTGCAAAAACAATATAAGTATTAAAATTTATGGAATTTATGAATAGTTTATTTGGAGCAGAGCAGTTTACAAGTCCTAGATCATAAGAAGGCTTGTTTTATGCTGCGTAATTTGAATAATATTTTACGATTATTTTAGTGATAGCGTTCGTTCTTTGTGACTGATTATACCTGCAGCAGAATGATGAGAATGATGCAATTAAAGAGAATGATGATGTTCTCTGTTCATCTTCCACGATCTCATGAACAATATAATATAAGCATTTGTGAAATCATGAGCTAATTAGGATTTTTTTTTGTCTGTTAGTATATTACGTTGACGTATTGCCCCTGCCACGTGGTATTTTTAGCTGTCCTGGTTTAGGTCCCTTTTAGGTCCCAGGTTCAACCCCCACCACCCCCTGTTGGGCCATTGAGCAAGGCCCTTAACTGATCAGATGTATGATGAGATAAAAATGGATGCCAATTACTGAAATGTTGTAGTGGCACTAAATCCAGCACCGGTGACCGTATCAGACTATACATTTGAAGACCTCTTCAACTCACCCAATTCATGGCACCATGTCTTAAATCTGGCTTTTAATAGTTAACAGTAATTTAAAGCAGTAAGTTGGTAACATTGGGATTATCTTGGATGGAGTCATCCCGTAGAATCTTAGCATCACTCACACAGACTGAAAGTCAGAAAACTACTGTAGCATCTGGACACTGAGACGTTTTTCTTGTTTTATTCCTGCTGTGCTATGCTCTGATTCGTTCCATATGTATTAAAAGGTACATCTGGAATTTTATATTTTTTATTTATCTGTAAAAGTTTCTTTGTGACATAAATAGAGCCGAATTGTTTTGAGTGCTCTGTAACAGTTCTTACTTGAACTTGAGTTGAGTTTCCACAAGGTTCCTCGATTGTACTTTGGTTAGTTAAGTGTTCATAGTTTCCTGTTTAGCAGCTTCTCTGAAGGGGAAAAAAACCCAATTAAGTATCCATAGCTATGCAAATAAAAGTATTATTATTATTATTTTTAGATAACATTCACATCAGCTGAAGTCAAGCAGAAAGAAAGTTAGATATTGAGAGAAAGACTTCACGAAAAGTCTAAAAATCCTCAACAGATCAAAATGCTAAATATATTACGATATTTATCAAACTATTTATTCGAAACTGGGCCATGGTCACCCCCACCAAAGCGTATTGTTAGAAGATTGACAGAATGCTTTGTTTGATGGGGATAAATGCAGCCAGGGCAATTAATTTCATAAGTGATCTTGTCCTACAGCAATTAGCCTATTAGCCCAGTTAGAGAGCTCAGTCATCTGCGTTGTGTTTGCTACAAACATCTTGGGATGTCCTCTATAGGGAAATTGTAAATAAATTCAGAAGCTATTTATTGAACACAACGATACACAGACGCCAGTGGAAAACCTTCTTGAACACCGAGACTCCAACACTGGTAACGTTTCTGATGAAGGTCATTGTTACGGTTATACTTTTCAGCTATTTTTGTAGACTGTTTCAGTCATAGCACGTTATAAAAGCATTATAACAGGTTATGAATGCATTCAAAAGTCATTATAGTATTATAGTATATTAGTATTATATAGTCAACTATATATATACTAAATAAAATGATTCCTACGTAACCATATTTAAATTAAGGGTATAATTTCCCCTTAAGTAAAATATATTAGGCAGCACTGTGACATACTGTAATGGTACAGTAGCACTATGGCCTCGCATCCCCACTGTTGAGGGTTCGATTCCCCCCTTGTGTCTGTGTGTGTGGAGTTTGCATGTTTTCCTCGTGCCTGGTGGGTTTCCTCCGGATGCTCCGGATCTATTAAATGTAGGATTAGTTTTGATGCTCATATTCTTTTTTTTTTTTAGAAAGAAAAGCAACACATTAAACCTATTATACAGTATACTGTAGGTGTCATTGTGGTTTTCATTACTGAAAGAGGAAAAGTAGAAACTCTCCTCACATCAGGTAGTCTGGGTTTAATGGCACGGTTTAGACACGCTAATGCGCTTTACTGTGATTTACCCATGTACCAATTTTCTCCTCTCATCTCTTACTGACTCAGTCTATCTGTCTCAGTCTTTGTCTCTCTCTCTCTTCCTTTCTGACAGAGTGGTTCAGCTATCAGGTATCCATATTTGGTAATTAAGGACGATAAGAGCAGCAGAATGGTGAAATTCTCCAGGCTATATTTTGCGGTTAGCGGTCTGACAGCCTCTTGACTCACACACAGTCAAATGTTGTTTTTTTTTAATCAATATATATAGCTTAATCACAAGGAATTATGGAAATTTCATTTTTCCAAGACATGATGCATCCCATGAAGTTAAGCCTTTATTTGTCACATATGCATTACCGCACAGTGAAATTCTTTCTTCACACATCCCAGCTTGGGGAGCTGGGGTTAGAGTGCAGGGTCATGATACAGCACCCCTGGAGTGGACAGGTTTAAAGGCCATGATCAAGGGCCCAACAGTGGCAGCTTGGCGGAGCTGGGGCTTGACCTGCTGACCTTCTGATCAGTAACCCAGAACTTTAACCCTCTGAGCCATCGCTGCCCATAAAGCCTGATTTATGCTTCTGCATCAAATCTAAGCAGTTAGTTGGCAGATGGGTTTCTTTGGTGTACTATGAACAATGATAAATGAAACCAAGCACTTCTTGTTGGATTTGGACCTAATAGATTTAGAACAACAACTACTTTTATTGAAATTACTGCAACACAGAAACGACAGGAGGCATCCGAAGTAGTGGTTAAGTGATCAGAAGGTCTCAGGTTCGAACCCTGCCACTATTGGACCCTTGAGTAAGACCCTTAACCATCAAATGCTTAGCTGTGAAGATAAAAAATGTACGTTACTCTGGATTAGGGCGTCTGCCAAATGCCACAATGTAATGTAAATCCGAGGATGTGGTCAATATGCCGCTCAACTCAATTCCAAAACATAAGCGTAGAAGAAGAAGCCAGAAATACGATGCTACCAGCTGCACCAATCACAGATGGTGCGTTCTGCATTGCCACAACGTGTAGTTAACTTTCTAGCAAGGCAGCACCAGGTATAGGGTACACAGCTACACAAGACCTACGGTGTAGACTTGATGCTGAAGCATAAATCAGCCTTAACAGTACACCAGGCTACACAAAGAGTAAATACTGTACACAACAGTGAGATGTTATAACTACAAGGAACAGAACAATAATACAAAGGACAAAAGATACACATGGGCCGTACGGTGTAAAACGCGGTTGAAAGGATAGCAGCAAATTGGATTAGTGTTCCATAAAGCGCCTGAATACAGTGGTATTGAGTCACTGAGAGGTGTTTAACTAGCCCAGGTGAGCATTGAGGGTCAACAGGGTGTTGAGTAATCCAACTGTCTCATGGGAGAAATTGTAGTGGAGGCTCCTGTACTTTCTGGCAAAAGAGCGAAGAGTCCATGAGATGTCATGTGAGAGTCATTTACAATGCTGGAGGCTTTGCTCGTTATATAACTGTCAATAGTGAGAAGAAAAGGTCTCTGATGATCTCACAATCCACTCACACTTCCACACTGTACCACACTATGAGTCGGCTATGATCAGGATGCCTCCTATTGTTCAGCTATACAGGGTTGTGAGGATGGGAGGAGGGGGTTTGGCTCTCTGTAGGAAGTGAAGGCACTGTTGGACATTCCTGGCTAGGCAGGTGTTTTTCAGTTTTTTTTTTTCAGAGTCCAGAAAAGCCCTAATTTAGTCATGACAAATCAAAAAACAATGACAAATCAGTGTCAACTAATGAAATATTTAAATGTGGATTGATTAACTTTATATTTATGGGAAATACTCCCATACAAAAGTATTTGGTCAAACCTGCAATGACATTGTTTTCAAATACATACACTTCAATATGGAGTCGGTCCTCGTTTTGCAGCTTTAGCAGCTTCCACTCTTCTCGGAAGGCTGCTCGGAAGATTTTATAGTGTTTTTGTGGGAATGCCTGCCCATTTATTCTGTAGAGCATTTATGATGTTGGATGAGAAGGCCTGACTCGCAATCATTTGTTTATCCCAAAGGTGCTCAATGGGGTTGAGGTCAGGGCTCTGTGTTAGGGCCATTCAAGTTCTTCCACACCGAACTCATTAAACCATGTCTTTGTAGTCCTTGCTTTGTGCACTGGAGCACAGTCATGTTGGAATAGAAAAGGGCTTTCCCCAAACCGTTGCCCCCTAAAGTTGGAAGCAGAGCATTGTCCAAGATGTCTTGGTATGCTGAAGCATTAAGATTGCCCTTCACTGGGCCTGATTGATTGAAACACCGGAATTTAATAATTAACAGGTTTGGCCAAATACGTTTTGCGCATATACGTAGTGTATGTTTCCGTTGATTCAGTATGGAAGTTGATATTCAATGTGTAAATAATATATACATATATTTTACTTTTTTTCTTTGTTTAAAAGTTAGTTTTACAGTAAGTACAGTATTGAAGTATATGTGTGTGTTATGCTGTTGAATTGTTACTATTGGTGTAAAATATCTGAAAGAATTTTAAGCAGAATCAGAATTTCCGCCTCTGGTGCTTGGCCTTAGTTGTCAATGGCGCTGAGTGATAAATGATCCCGTGGATTTTCTGACTGCCTAAAGGAGCGTTTCTCAATCCTTGATATGTCTTTTATCCTCTCTTTTTCCACATAGTAACTCTCTTTCTAACTAATTTCACACACACATACACATATATCCAGCATCTTTCCTTGGGGAAAACTGAAGAGAAAAACATGGACACTCCATTGATGCCCCCCTGCGGCTACGACCCCCATAGCCGAGTTCGGAGAAGAGTAAAGAGGTGTGTGTGAGAGAGAGAGAGAGAGAGAGAGGGAAACATACACCAGTAGGTCGATAAGAGGACACTGGCAGTAGGGAGCAGTGGAGCGAGCAAGTTGTGCGTGTCATTAGCCGGATTGGTAGTGCAGAGTTGGGCTGGCAGTGTGTGTCAAGGCCCTGCTGATTTCCACAGTCCCCACACAGCAGGAGCGCAAAACCGTAACCGCCCTCGACACTGAACACACTGCGGTTCATTTTATATGAATGTATATCTGTGGGGTGGATTAACGTTTGTCCTCTATTAGCGTATTTCAACCAGACAGCCTCAAACAGTACAGTAGTACCCTATGGTAACCTAGCGTGTGGTTTTTATTTCTATAACTGAATTCAGATGTCCTTTCTGGAGCACGTGGGCAGGGCTTAAAACAGGCAGTGCAGGCCATTGATTGGACATTGCAGCATCACCAGTAATGTAAAGTCATCTTGACTGTATAAACATTTAAAACACATGTATATAATACATTTATAACTTTTTGTCTGTTTTTAGTTTTTAGGCATACATTTAATATATATTTAATTTATTTTAAATATCATGATTTACATTTCCTATCTGGGCTCAGTGTAAAAAAACACAAATTTCATTCCACATTTGTGTACTGTACATTGAGCACAGCACACAATGTGGTGTCCTGGATTGCCATCAAGGGGAAAAAGCTCCATAGATGTAATCATCTGGTCATTCAGTACATTCAGGTCATCAGCTGACTTCATTTTATTGCCACATAACCTAGACCTGAGCAACCGAAACAACCCCAGATCATAACACTGTCTGTCTCCAGAGGCTTGTACAGTGGACACTATGCATGATGGGTGCATCGCTCCATGTGCTTCCCTTCTTCCCATCACTCTGGAACAGGATCAATCTGGACTCATCACTTTTCCAGTGCTACAAAGTCCATTTCTTTCTTTATGCTTTTTTAGCAAATTAAGGTCTTTTTTTCTGATTAGTCTCACCAACAATTGGCTTTCTTATGGACACACAGCCATTTAGCTTTCCATATCACATTGTGTGAGTATGGAGATTCTCCTACTTGCACTGTTAAAAATAGCTCTAATTTCTACTGACTATATTTTTTACCACTTTTACCATTTGTTAATACTTTTATGATGCAATAATTGCAGTCTCCTTAGTTGTTTCCTCGATGCAGCTGCTTCTGAAAAAGCAACATTTATTATTTTATTTTGACCAGGCTGTGTATAAAACCTTGTACTGTAGATACATTTATACGATGTCTTTTTGCTGTGGTTTAAATTGCCCAAAGAGTTTGAAAAGATTTAAAAGCCCTCAGATTTAAAAGTATCAGCACAAAATTTTACAACAAATACGCATCATACTGTAAATAGAAATATTCTGTTAATAATATATATTCTGTTAAATAATTTACAGGTCACAGATTATACTTACTTTGTTAATAAAACCATGAATACAGTATTGTACATGTTATAAACATAGATATGAATAGTTATGTTACTTCATAAATAACTTTAACAGATGTACATCCTCCTCATGGTGTATGACCTATTTAAAATTCATACTGTACAGTACATATGTTTTCTTCTATTTCATGTACAGCACCGTGAAAAAGTACTTGCCCCTTCCTGATTTTTATTTATTTATTTATTTATTTTTTAGTGGCTGAATGTTCATTTTGTCTGAATTTAAACAATACCGCAAAGAAGAGTGGGCCAAAATTCCTCCACAGTGATGTATAAGCACACACACAAACACACCTCACATTCCTAATGTGGTACATTTTCTGATTTCAGACTTTAATCAGCAATTCTGGATGATTGCCAGTTATCACAAACGCTCGATTGCAGTTGTTGTCCAGTTGTTAGGTTTAGGGGCCCATAGGGCCAGGTACTGTAGGTTTGGACAGGTTTTTACTTTATGGATGAAATCATTGTTTAAAAACTGCATTTTGTACCGTATTTACTCGGGTTAACTTTGTGTAATATTCAAATTTGTTTGATGATCTAAATTATTGAAATGTGACCAAAAAAAATCAGGGCAAATACTTTTTTATGGCAGTGTACAGTATAACCAGCAAGGATTAGTTTTTTTCTAGCTATGCAAACTAGTACAGTACCATTCATTTCTGTCGGTATCTGTTTTAATCAAGTATTATAACAAGACGCCTAGGGCATTGGTGGCTCAGTGGTAGGCTTCTCACCTGCAATGCGGATGACCCAGGTTTGATTCCCAGCCAAAGCCCAAACCCCAGCCTCTGGATGCAGTGGCGGTCCCAAGTCTAGATAAAATGCAAAGGTTGCATCAGGAAGGGCATTAAAACCTTTGCCAAGTTGTGTGCGGATCAAATGGTCCCCTGTGGCGACCCCTTGATGAGAGCAGCCAAAAGACCAATAGAATGAAAATGAGACCACTAGAAACTCTGGTGCTGAACTGGTGTCTAATTGAAAACGCATTATTTTGGTTTACTCGCTCTGAAAGTTCAGGTAAAGTCGAGGTGCAGGAGGAAAAGGTTAATAGGAAACATTTAATAAATAAGGGTAATCTGTTTACTCAAAGGGATTGCACATTACCGCTGTTATTGTTATTAGTATTATGGGTTCTTCTCTAGGTTTTTGTGTGCTTTTGGTTATTTGTAGTTGTTGTTTTTTTTTCTTTCCCGTGCTTGTTAGAAACGTTTTTGTGAAAAGGTTAAAAGCATATTTTCAGTCTAAAACAATGAATGAAAGCCTTTGGGGAGCGTTTAGCATTTTGCAGGTGACCTCACACAGTGCAGTCATTCGCTCAAGTTGTATTCATTGTTGACCATGTTAGCTGAAAATTAAGTACCGTACACTGTGGCTTTTTTGGGTTGGGTGGGTCAGTGCACAGAGACGAGCCATTTAAACCCAGCACACAAGGTACAGGACCACTAGTCTGCCTTCTGTCCTTTGCGATGTTTGAGTCAAAATTGGTGGCTAGATTTTATTCTTGGCTGCGGTTTCATGTGTCATTCTGAAGGAGCTGTAAGTGAAAAGGTGATGAGGTACCTAAATGACGTCTCTCTCTTTCTCTTTCTGTCTTTCATCTCTCTGAATCACCTTCATTGTGCCTTGTGAGTAGTGTAAGGTCGTTTAAATGTAAATTATCGAGAGTGTGTAACACACCAGTGCAATTATGAACACTTTTCTTTATGTCAGCCCTCGGGGAAGAGTTGCTCACTTCTCCTTCAGATTAGAGGCATGCCATCTGGCACCTCATCAGCAGAGCCTTCGATAAAGACGACCTTTAATTTCGATTATAGACAGGAGTTCAGCGGCAATCATACTGGCGTCGTACTCCATAATCCTCCGTGTTTATGAAAGCAGGTTTATTGGGTTTTCCAGCGCAGCCTATAGTCAGTCATCGCTGGAGAAGCGAAGAGATGCAAAGATAAAAGACCGGGTTTAATTTCGGCTGGATGGAGAAGCGGTGCATTTGATGTGTAACTTATTAGTTTTATGGACCAGTGAAGCACAATTTCTTTTTTTTTTTTAATGAAGTGCTGATGCAGCAGCGTTTGAACACAGACCATAAATTTAAACTAGAAAACACTTTAGGACACTGGGGTAGTCATATGTTTGGTGACTGACAACTAAAATATTGTTTCAGTGACAAATCCCTGTAGCTCTGGCGCAAAACAAATGATTCCAGGCAAGCTTTGGCTGATTAAATATACTCAGGATAGAAAATGGTATAAATGCCATTCTGGCTGCATCGTTGTTTTTTTTCAACGGGGAAGCAGGAATATATTTTACAGAACCTCCAGTGCTATAATGTAATAGAAATGTAAATCATTTCTAATGCATTATTCTTGAAATCTGTTTAACTATTTGAGATGGAAAAATTGTGCTGACAGACTAGTCAAAGAGATGAATATCCACCTTGAGTCAAAAGTTTTTGAACACATGCTATTTTTTGTAAAGGGGAAAGTAGCTGTGTGTAGAGTCTCCTATCCGTAACTGTTAATGTTAGAATTTGATGGACGAACCACTAGTTGGCGACACGGTGGCGTAGTGGTTGGCACTGGCGCCTTGTACCTCTAGGTTCAGGGTTTGATTTCCACCTGGGGGTCTGTGTGCATGGAGTTTGCATGTTCTCCCCGTGCTTGGTACAGTTTCCTCCCACGGTCAAAAAAACATGCAGATTAGGCTAATTGGCATAAGCATGTGTGTGTGTGTATGTGTGATTTGATTGGCTTTACAGATACTTTACAGATCCTGAGCCATTCGCATGTTAGACATCCAGCGATCTATAGGAAGTGGTGCTGTAAAAGGAATGAGGAGGAACGAATAATAAAAAAAAAATGCCAAAGTACATATATATAAAAAAAAATTGTGTGTAATAAAACATTAACAGTAAAACCATTCAAATATATATTTAACTTCTTTTATTCCTCCCAACTGATTTGACAATCTTCTTTTGTCCCTCCAGCCTGCAGTCACAATTATATAAATGGCATACACAGACACAATGTCAGTGTAAGAACAGCTGCGGTCTTTGAATTAGAATTGAGTAAAATATTGACGTGAAGAAACAATGAAGGTGAGACATGCGATATTGTTAGGTGTTTAAGTGTGTGTGTGTGTGTGTGTGTGTGTGTGTGTGTGTGTGTGTGTGTGTGTGTGGGGGTCCACAGCATCAGAGGTTGAACACAATCCACTTAATGTGCAGAGAAACTGCCTTACCACACAAATAATTGCATTTTCCATCCAGGTCCTGGAGGGACCAAGCGAACACTATGCATCCTGCTAACCTGCCTAAATATGGCCCAAGCTGACAAATGTCACAGTTTGTGTTTGTGTATGAGTTCTCGAATGAGTCAGCTCTTTAAGTCGACAGTTTTAGGAACATTCTGAGAGCCAAGCTGCATACATGAGGGGTTTTTCGTCCTGTATATACTGTAGATGTCGGCAATGCCTTTACTGCCTTTAGCGAAATTCAATTAAAATGTTTCCATGGTAACCACTTTTCAACCTGTTCATTAGCACGATGGTGAGACATGTTTGATTGTGGTATCATATTCCTGTGTCTCCGCATGAGGGTGTAATAAATAACACAAAGTGGAATTAAAATTGCAAAAACATCATTTAATAAGAAATTACAGACCAGAGAGTAGCGACCTGATCAGCAGCCGTGATTAGTCCTTGCGCATTCATAAGCGGGGCAGGATGTCACACATACTTTGATGTAAAAATGGACGGAAATCCTTGTCTGTTTGTTTGTTTTATCAAAAAATACTATGTACACAAGGGGAGTTCGAGTCAGAAACAGACAGACAGTCCGATCATGGCTCCGATGTACTGAGAAAACTGTCTATCTTACTGGCATCCAAGCACTAGTGAAATCTCAGATCCTGTAAAATGTCCAAGCTAATTACGTATCAGTTAGCTAGCATGTTCACTATGTTAAGAGATGGTGAAACTCAAAGTCAAGACAATAGGAAAGCATTTAATGATATAAAAATGAAAGTAAAATCACACTTGAATGTGCCTGTTTAAGCTAGGTAACTAGCAGCTTGTTAGCAGAGAAGCTACAGTACATTATTGGTTTGTTTCAGTTGCTGTTGACGACATCCTGGCAATTCCAAGGTAGGTAGCTAGCAAAGTAGTAACATTAACTACTAATGTTAATGAACCTAATAGGATCAGCCGTTTTTTCTGTAAAAAAAAAAAAAAAACCCTGAGACATAAAATGAGACTGTGGTGCTGTTTGTGCATCTTTAAGACGATTTAAAGCTCACCAGCTAGCAGAGAAGCTAGATTAGTTAGTGTTAGTGATAAGTTAGTGTATGTTAATATACTTTTTGCTAAGTTTAAACAGTATTGAAATACAGTACCAAAGGAACAAAGTAAAACAACAAATTGTTTATACCAAGGATTTATTGATAGCAAATGTGACTAAAATCCCACTGTATCTGCCTTTGAGGAATTTAGCAACTTAGCTAGCAGCTACTGTAGCTAGCAGAGTAGCTGCATTAGCTTATTTATTATTGATTCATTATTTATTTCTTATTAAGAAAATAGTTTAAATGTTTTTGTTCATTTTGCTAGATTGATAAAATATTAAGAACTAAATGATTTATAAATAAATCTGGCACTGAAGAATGCTTAAATTAAGCTTGCTAGCTAGCTAGCTGAGTGTCTGTATAAGCCAGTGATTGCTAACAGTTTTCATTGTTGTAGGACATTATGCCAGGCTTATATGGTGTTTCAAAATAAAATACTAATAATTTGGTGACATATGTTAAGATATATATTTAATGACTCAGCGAACTATCAGCTAGCTAACAGAGTAGCTAAGCTAGATAAGATGATAATGATTATAATATTTGGGGTGGCAGGAGGACATACTGTAGGCTCCAGAGCTGTGGAGATGAGAGATAAGATGTATGGAATAGTTATAGTATATAGTATGTAGTCATATTACTACGTACAAATAATTTTTGTTTGTTCCAGTCTACAGAAGTGGGTTCTGACAGAAACATATGCACACTATAATAAATTTGATTGATTGACAGCTTAAATGTGAGGACAACTTTGAGGATAACTTCACTTTTTACAGCAAATTAGTGAAAGACCAAGTGTTATTTTCCATACAGTACCTTAGTTTGTAACAAAAGCAAATAGCAAGAGAAAACCAAATATATTGTTGTGACATGAGTTACTTCACACTATAAGCCTACGGATGTGAAAGTGTGAAGAAGCGTGGAACAGCAGCTATACTTTTATCCAGGCTGCCAAGTTTAAAATTAGCCGCACGGCTTTCGGCCCTGCCTTTGTGTCGTGCCTGAGTTAGCATGCCGGATCATATGAAGTAGTTGTCTGTTTAGAGGAGATCTATATGAGCAGGCTATGATCTAGGCAGAGAGATAAATGGAGAGAAGAGCAAATAATAGCTCATATTACACCAGTTCATCTCCCTCTGACAAGCAGACTGACACTGGTATGGATGCGACTCTGATTACGCTTTTGATGTCAGAATAAAGAAGACGTTGTACCTGAGAGACTGAGAGAGAGAGAGAGAGAGAGAGATCTGGCAGGATGGAAACGTCCAAGCGGGACGCTGATGGATTAAGTTCATATGTCATCCATGATGGTCTTTTGTCATCAGTCTTCTGCTTCATTGGAGGCTTCTAAACACTTCCAGGAAAGAGAAGAGTGAGAGATAAAAGGAAATGGTGTGTATATGTGTGTGTGTGTCCATGCAGCTCTGCTTATTTTCACTTTTTTTGTTGTTTTTGGGTGTCTGATGAAGCAGCTTTTGCGGTAGACATAATGGTCAGTTTGGGTTTATTGGTTGTCCAGTGATATTGTGTGAACGATGCTGTCATTTTACTGTTACCACAAAACAGGTAAAGTTAGCTAACACCTAAAAATTAAAAAGCAAAAAACTAAACTCAATTTAAGATTAAAACAACTGAATTAACTGTACTTACAGGAAAAAAAAGAAACTACTCCTGTAAATGAAAAATAAACCAAAAAAACAGTATCATTAGCTTAAATAAATTAATGAATAAATAAATACAACTTCACTACAAACTACAAAAACTAAAACTCTTAACTATAAAAACTCAACTTCTACTTCTAAAAAACAAAACTAAAACTATAAAAAAACTTCTATTAACAATGAAAAGCAAAACTACAAAACATAATACTAAATAGTATATACTGTAATACTAGTAAATCTAAAACTACAAAAATGACTTTTAACAATGTATTTTTTGTACAAAACCTAATTTTAAAATATTTTTTGTAAAAACTACTGAAATTGTAGTATATATTATATATTTCTATATACAGA
>JAQMYG010000004.1:4577871-4631556 GCA_030014215.1 Clariallabes teugelsi
TTTATTTATTAGTAAGGGATGATTTAATGATCTTTTACTGGCTTATAAACTCGTTATTAAAGTGATTAAATATACTACTCTAAATTCAGCACATCAGCATCGTAATGCTTTGCGTTCTCATGGGGTTTCCTAAAATTTTTTGGTAGTATCTGCATCATTAACCACTTTACCACGTTACTCCGTCTCCCTGTGGTGCTCATGATACTGAGGACACACACACACGAGTCTTAAAAGCAAGTCCGCTGCAATTAGACGTGCACCGGGGCTAAGGAATAGAGAGGGGAGCTCGGCTTCCTGAGTGGCTTTCACGCAGCCTAATTTGCACTTTGATTCTGTAGGAGTTTTTTTTTTTTCCTACAGTAGGTGATTCGCTCTGCAGCTAAGCTTAGGTTAATGGATCGACTGGAGCGCTGGTGGAGAAACGAGTGATGGGGTTTAGTCAGGGCTTCGTGAGAAGGCAGGGACTGATGAGGGGAGGGAAAGTGTGGAAAAGTGGCTAATGAAATTACACAACTGACTAAACAACAGTTCTCCTAAAAAAAGAAAGAAAAAAAAAAAAAGGCTAACGGTGCAGATGAGGTAGCCGTCTGCCAGATCGCCTTAAGCAGGTGTGTTACGCTAACTGGCGGCTATTAATGCTGGTTTATTGGCTCTTTAAAGCCTCGAAAGTCACCTGAAATTGGAAGAAAATGAGGAGTCATAACTTTTAATTAGATGAGCATGTAGGTGTTCTTAAAATGTGCCCATTTGCACAAACCACACACACACACACACACACACACACACACACACACACACACACATATGTTGCTTTCTCTCTCAGGATTGTTTTCTAACCCTGTTTCAAAGCACTGTTAATCTGCTAGATGATCATGTTTGCCAGTTTGCTTCATTTTCCAGCAGTTTCCAGATAAATGAGTAATAAGTTTAACAGATGTACAACATTCCTCTTCCTGCTCTACTGCCACACTGACGCTCCGCAGACTAACAGGGATGTCAGTAATACAGCTTTCTATCTGTTTCTGTCTTCGCTGCCTCTCTCTGTCTCACACACACACACATATACACACACACACACTCACTTTTTTGACCTGTGTCTCATTCCTCATAACAAGTTGAAAGCCTGTATTTTCTGACTCAGAACTTCACACCTCAAACTCGGCTTGTTTACAGGCAGGAGAAAAAAAGCCTAGAATGTCTTCGGTTAAAATAAAATGTATAGTTAGTTCATTATTATGACCTGGTAGATGATTTCAGTTTATTTTTTCCATGCTCCATTAAATACATTGAGTACATGTGCCTAATTGCTCCTACACTACCAAATGAACACAGTGTCCTAAAATTATTAAAACATTGCAGAAACTTATTATTATTATTATTATTATTATTTTTTATACAACAATTTTAGGTAATATTTTTTTGAGGTAATATTTAAGCAATATTACAAGTGAGGGAGTGCTGTTGTGCTTGAATAACCGAACGGCTGTAGGCTGTGATGTTGCTTTTATACAACAGTTTCACAAACCCCATCTCTTATAAACATATTATGATTTGTTTGTTTATTTAAAGAGTTATTTTGCTCCACCAGCATATTCTTTCACGGCATGCAGAACTAATTAACCATGCCTGACGGCTGTCAATTCTTGGTAATTACCAGGAGAGGAAGTACAGTAGTTTTCAATTCTTACCGGTACTTTGCAGCCAAAAGGTGAGGAGAATAAACCCATGAGGTTGTGGAAAGTCCTGAGAAACGAACCAGAGAGTACTTTATATTTCCACTTATTCTGCTTTAGAATATCAGCTAACTTTTGTGTTCTGGGGTTGAATCCCAAATAGCGTTAAATTGAAAGGTGTACAATCCCTTGTTCCACACTCCAAGTAGTGCCCTTGATCAGATGTTAGAGTTAGATTTGGGATTCTGGCTCGTGTTAGAAGCTAATTAGTTTTTTAACAAAGCACATGCTGGCGATGCATATAGTTAAACGTCCCAGCGCTCTTATACTGTATATCGCCACTCATGGAATGTTTACATTCATTCAGATTACTGTGTAGAAGACAGGGATTTTGTTGGTAAGCATAAACCATTTCCTGCATTTGTTTATTTCTTTATTTACAATCTATTGGTTCCATAATTGTCAGCACTCTTCCTCCGAATTAATAATCAGTGTGAAGCTTCCTCTGGAGAAAATAATGATGAACCGCATCCTGTAATGTCAGACTAGACTAGGAAAGTGAATAATTAAAGCAATTTTTCTATTTGTTTAAATAAGGACTATTTTATACAGCAATTGTGGACATACTGTACTGTACTTTCATAAAGGAGTTCAATACTCCTGAATGTACAGTACTCATGTACACGATTGATATGATGCTCTGTATATGATCACACAACCTCTGTTTTGATCACACACACACACACACACACACACACACACACACACACGCACCTCTGCGCTCATATTAAGCCCCTTCCATGAATATTAAAACTCTCATTCCCAAAAAAGGTGGAATTTAACCACATTTCCAAAGCTGTATTGTTTATCATAGCTGAAAGATGTGGATTCTCTTATCTGCCTCCTGATCTGCATCAGTGCCTCACCTGCCTGCGATTGGCCGACGGAGAAGCGCGTTTGTCCGAAAATGCAGCTTGCGAGCTGTGAAATGGAGCGCGGCGAGATTGGCTTCGCTGATGATATTCATCAGACTGCAGGAGGAGTCGGGTGGGGGGGGGGTTTGGATGGGGAAATAGGCTGCTTCCTGGAGATTGAACCAGTCTTCAGGATCAAGCCTTTACTAAGTTTGGCCTTTTATGTCTTAATCACATTTAATGCCCCAGCGCACAGCAATGCACCATAAATGCAGTCTATATTAAAGGGCACGCTGGTTTAATTCAGACGGAGAAAGATATTAGTCAGGATTTTAGAAAGGTGTCAGGACCGATTATACCAGATTCTTTTATTCGCAAATCTGATTGGACGCTAGTACAGCTGCAAATCAGAGGTTTATATGAACACGTTGTCTGATATGTCATCGTTTCTATAGTAGCAGCACATTCCTTCAGAAAGACCTGTATGCTGGATGCTACTTATAAATTACTATTATTATAAAAAAAACAATGTGCTGTATTTAAAAGAAAAATAAATGAATCATGCATTATGTAAGATGATGATGGTAGGCGTCTCCAGTGTAAGGGCTTTGTAAAAGAATTTTTTTATTTGATATTTTAATTTAATTTGATAAGGCAATAAAATTTTATTTATTGCCTTATCAAAGAGCGGGCAAATAATAGCATTAAATAATACACACACACACACACACACACACACACAGTGATTTGCATTGTCGCCTTGTACCTCCACGGTCCGGGTTCTATTCCCACCTCGGGGTCTGTGTGCATGGAGTTTGAATGTTCTCCCTGGTTGGTGGGTTTCCTCCGGGTACTCCGGTTTCCTCCCACAGTCCAAAGACATGCAGATTTAGGATTAACTAGTGTCCCCCGCCTTGTGCCCTGGGATATCTCCAGCCTCTCCCCCGCAACTCTGTACACAGGACAAAGCGGTATAGACGATGAGTGAGTGAGTGAAATTGGCTCCCTGAATTGACCTACTGTTTACTGAACCACTGTCCACTCTGTCAAGTGGATCCCTGAACTAAATCTCTGTTTAGTGCTTTGAATTATTGGTCTGTGGATCACTGAATGAAATTTTTGTGCAGCGAATCGCTGAATTGAACTGCTTATTGTTTATTGTATTGAGCGCTGTTTACTGAATCACCGGATCAAGTTTTTAGTCCGTTTTTTTTAGTCCATTTATTAAGTGCACCATTGAGTCAAATAGCTGTTTTGTCAATTCGAGTCAATGAATTGAATCTCTGTCTAGTGGTTCACAGAACTGAGTTGCTGTTTAGTGTATTGAATTGATTTACCGAATCAAATCGCTATTTAATGGATTACTTATCCAATGAATCAATCTGTTTACTGGCTCATTTAAATAAATTAAATATTAAATCTAATCATTGTTTTAATGATTCACTGAATCAAATAATCGTGTATTGGATCACTGAAATACATCTCTGAACTGAATCATTGTTTAGTGATTGAATCAAATTACTGTTTATTGTTTCCCTCGAATCAAATAGTTTTGTATTGTATTGTATCAGTGAATTTAAATGGCTGTGTAGTGGATTCCTGAATCAAACACTTGTTTAGTGGATCCCTGTATTGAATCTCTGTAGAGGTGGTTAATAACCTGAATCACCGTTTGCTTTGTTGAATTGAATTCACTGAATCAACTCGCTGTGTATTGGTTCACGGAATTGAATCTCTGTTTAGTGTAGAGAACTGAATGAAATCAGTCCTCATCTACAAAATTCCCAGTCCAGAGATCCGCTCATTTAATAATCACTTTTATTGCCTTAGTGTATGGCAGTATTATTCTAATACTAATATTCTTTCGTGATATTGTAAAACATTTAAATATACAACTAAGAGCAGCAGTTGCACAACACTAGTCACCTTCTTCATTCCTGATCATCAGTCAAACGTCCAGCTATTTAATATTTCCAAGTTGAGTTTGATCAGGTCTAATTTCCGTATAACACAGCAATGATTTGGCTCGATATTGTCGATCATGGCAAGCACCCAAAAAGAGCGGATGAACGTACAGTAAATTGGAGCCGATGATGATGAACGGTTAGTGCTTTATCATAACGAAACGCCAATTCCGTGAACGCATACTGTGTGAGGCAGGTGGGTCAAGCGCTCGTGTTTTTAATGCGAGAATTTTAGTCTCAGCACCGGTAATTACAGAAAGCTGACAGAAAGCGGTTAGATCTTCCCTGTTCCTGAACTGACAGATTTAAAAAACGATGCAAAGCCATCTGCGATTAGGGTACACTGTGGGGAGCGCTGTGTTCGACTCTCAGATTCAGTCCTAAGTAGCAGACAGGAAATCTCTCGTGCTGCGTCTCTTGCTCTCAGGCTGACACGTGATTGACAACAGCCATTGACCGCTGACGAGCTATTAATCAAAAGCACGACGAAAGCCGGAGGCTCTTAGCTCTCACCCCGGAGACAGCGATGACACAGGGGCCTGTCCCTCCTGGGTTATTACATCTATATTCCAGTCTTTCTCTTACACCTCTCCCTTGATCCTGAAGGAGAGTGACTTGGCTGAATCCTGGCACGTTTTGCAGTTTAACTGGCGTGACGTGTGACGCGTGCTAATGTTCATTACTCTCATCATCTCACATCGTCATCGGAGTGTTTTTTTTTTCCTTCTTTTTCTACCCCGACACAATTTGGGTGGAAAAATACAGTAGTTATTATACCCAAGTCATGAGCAAACCTTACTGCTGCTTGTTATCTTAACCTTCATGCCCACGTCTTCACTTCCACCTCCACGTCTTCTATCCACATCATCATCTGCTGTATTTTTTTTTCGTAATCACATTTAACTCATACAGTACTCGTCAAACAATGCTCTCATAAATAAAATGTCATGATCGCTTTCTGCCGGATTCATTTCAAGTTCTTTTCATTTCATGTACTCTCTTGGTTCCTCAATGGTTCTTCGGTTGGTTGTGGGTTCTTTTCCTCCTTTGAAACCTCTCAGATGAGGAAGAACTTCACTGATACTCAAATACAAGCCCAAGAAGCTTTCAAGGTTTTAAATTAACCCTGTGAATGCTTAAAGACAAGAATGGTCTTTTGCTTCCGGTAGAGGTCTTACACTGTAGATTTACAATGTTTCTGGGATCTTTTGAGGACCTTTAATGGTTTCTCCAGAAAGACCAGCTGAAGCTTGCTTTAAAGTTCTAAGTAACAATCTACACTTCTAGAGTAGAGTGGGCTTTATAAATGGTTCCTACTCGAAACTACAGTATTTCACTAAGAATGTTGTTGTCAGGTTCCACAAGGAACATTTTTCAGGATTTAACTTTTTTGGGGAAAAAAAGCTAAAAAATACATTTAAAGTTATAAATAACGCTTTAATGTACTCTTCCTCAGTGGTTCATTAACTTGCCATTAGACTTGATAAAGAAGTTGTTGTGATAAGGAAATGTTTAAGAAGAAAATTAACAATAGAGTTCTCCACAGAGTTCTACTGTAGATATCATATAAACTGTTAGGGTTCTTTAAGGGTTCCTTGCCTGGATAAGACT
Source organism: Clariallabes teugelsi (assembly GCA_030014215.1). NCBI lineage: Eukaryota > Metazoa > Chordata > Actinopteri > Siluriformes > Clariidae > Clariallabes > Clariallabes teugelsi. Next base: position 4,584,034 of record JAQMYG010000004.1, read on the forward strand.
CCTCAGCTTCATAAAGATTTCTTAAAGGTTTTAATTCTAACTCTTTCGAACACCCTGTTGTTCTACAAAGAACTTTCAATGGTTTATTCCAGACGACGAGCTGTTTATTCTGTTAGGGTTCCAAGCAAGAGTTTGAAAGTAAGAGAAAATGGTTCTTCACGTATTGTTTTGATTGTTAGGGGTACGAGTCGTATTCTGAAGCCTCTCTGATGAAGATACACTCTTCAAGGTTTTTTTTTTTTTTTTTTTGCATTGTTAAAAGTTTATTGCTGTCTGCAGAGATTTATTTGGAATTCTGTCTGATCTGGAAATGTTTTGTTGTCGGGTTCTACACAATCTTTCAAGTGTTTCCCCAAAGAGATGTGGCAAATAAGTTTATTATTATTATTTTTTTGGTGGAACTAAATATCCATGTATGGTATTATGGAAAGTGTATCTTTCAGTGTTCATCGGATGGACGGAACACATTGTTGTTGGGTTCCTCAAAGAACGTTTTCCCCAGAACAAGCTTTAGGGTAAATAATAATAATAATGATTCAACTGCTTGTCACTTGGACTCTACAGCACGGTGGAAATGAAGCTGGGGTCAGAGCACAGGGGCTGTCAGGATACAGATACAGGGGCAGTCTAGAGCAGATCGGGTTAAGGGATGTGCTCAAGGGCTCAACAGTGGCAGCTTGGTGGTGCTGGGGCTTGAACCCCCGACCTTTCGATCAGTAACCCACAGTGTTAAACGTTTGAAATGAAATAATGACTATCAATGTCCATTCTTAATGAAAAAGGGTTCTTCAGGGGCTTTTTGGATTTTCAGATGTTCTCTTCAAATGTTAATTGCAGCATTTAAGCTGGAACCCTTTACGTTGAGGAAATACTCTGTCTTCAGGTTCTACAATGAACGCTCAAGTGCTGCCTTAGAAATACAACCCACAATAAACCCCGAACCCACCGGATCCATTCATTTGTTACGATTTTCTATCTCACCTGTGCTTCAGCGACTGACTCTCTCTCTCTCCATCGTTCTGCCTCTCTTCCAGCTCACTCGTGTTCCAGTAGAGGCGTGTGAGCAGTACTCATCCTGCAGCGAGTGTCTGGGCTCCGGGGATCCTCACTGCGGCTGGTGTGTGCTGCACAGCATGTAAGTACTTCCTGTTTACACCACATTCATTCAGCCAGCATTAAAGTCAAATGAAATGCACATTACACATTTCCATAAACCATAACCGTTAAATAAATTACAAAGTTATATATTAGAGCATACAATGATCACAAACAGTCATAGCTGCAAATGTTGGAATGCATTATAGCACACGATGTTAAGGGGTTGAATCAGGCTGTATGAGGAAATAAAACAAACACACACACACACACACTCAGAGTCAGGCTGTCCCTTTCCTCATCACAGAGAGATGAGTTAGAAGCGCAGGGCCCTCGGGGGGTCTGGCACATTTCCCACTTCACCATAAATTGAATTGGATTCTCATCATCTTGTGAAGGCCCTGGAGGTGTGTGTGTGTCTGTGTCTGTGTGTGTGTGTGTGTGTCTTCAGGGGGATGTGCAGCTTTTTTAAAAATCTCCACACCAATACACACCTTTTTTCAAATTTATTTATTTTATTTTTTTTGTACTAAAACCTTCCTTGCACGCACAAGCTCTGAGGAGAAACAGCGAATCCTGAGAAGGTCACAGCGTAGAGAATAAAACCGCGACAGAGTGGCTTAGGCGATGAAGGAGAACTCTGAGAACTTCAGGTAGCGGTAGATCTCGAGAACGATCCGTTCTGAATACAAATGGACCGTACTTTTGACTGTGGCAGCGTATGATTAGATAAGATTAGATTAGATGTCAGAAATGTAAGTGAAGCCTCGCATGTAGTCAAAAAAACGTCATTTCCTCTCAATTTGTGCCGCATTTGTTTTGTGTATACAGTTAGAAATAGAGTAGATTTTATTATTCCTAATTGTTTGGTTTAAAAATCTAAGGAATTAATAGCTTGAAGTGTCTAACGAGCCTCGATACGATTACTGGAGAGCTTCAACACGCCATCACATATACTGTATACTGTATATACACACATACAGTACAAGCATTATTGAGTCTGAATGGTCTCTCTGGTCTATTCACAGTATAGACAGGGTATTTAGGGTTTGAGCCAAACGCCTCGTGTCATGTACATCTGTTACATGAAAGAACAAAGTAATTAACATGTTCTGGGGAGAACAAAGAGAGACAGAAAGTTGCATGAATATCCGTACAGACACCGACTCCAGGAAGTATTACCATATAAGGAATGAAGAAGCGCTTGAAAGGCTTTGATGCTGTCTGGGAATAGTCTCAGAAAAACCCTCACACTTATTTAAAAAAAAAAAAAAAAAAAATGGACAAGCTACAACAGTAGTGCTTGCCTCAGAAAACTACTCTACAAGCGACTCCAATGACACGGAGTTAACGTGAGCGCGGTGCACGACAGCGATCTCCGTTAACATCCAAAACACCATTGGGAGAAAGGTGTTCATTTTTCCAGTTCATTTCCTGAGATGTGACTTGTTGTGCCCCAAACACCTTCCAAATAGACCTGATGTCAGTTCTCTTATAATTTGTCACTCATCTGTAAATAATAATCATAATAATAACTGTAATAAATTTCCATGCAATAGATTTTTAGGGGGTATTTTATCAGGAATGAGTGCAGGATGAGTGCTTTTTTTTTTTTTTAAGAGTTTAATGAAGTCTTGAAAAGAGGGGGAAAAGAGAGCGAGAGAGAGAGAGAGAGAGAGAGAGGGAATGTACTGGGAGAAAGATGCTGATTCTGTCGCCTGTGCTCTCATAGGACGGATGAAAGCATTAGTGGGCACAGGAATGGGCTTTTGGCTCCCAGGTTGGCTAAGTTCGGAGACACTTAAAAAGTTGTTCTTGCTCTACCTCTCTCTCTCTTTCTCTCTCTCACTCTCCCTCTCTCACACTCTCTCTCTCTCTCCCTCTCTCTCTCTCTCTCGCTTTTTGTTGTTCAGTGCATTAGCAGAGAAAGGTGAGACTGGGAGCTTAAATAGCATGTCTGTGTTCCAGTCCTCCAGAGACTCTCAGACCTCTCGGTAACATTCCTCTACCCCGCTGCCCGCACCGCACCGACCGAGACGCTCCTCCTCTAGTGGGCAGAGTTACAGCTTTGATCCCTGTTTGAATACAGACACAGAGCTTTTTTTTTTTCTCAGGCTATTTATAGATATTTTGTAGAGTGGAATCAGACATAAATCCAGCCTACCTCTCACCAGGAAATAAACCTGCGACTCTGTGGTTATCTGATTTGAATTGAAATGAATACAAGTCACATTTTAGTCCTATAGTATTGTATTGTATTGTATTGTCACTGCTTTACATTCCAGATTGAGTCCTAATTTCTAAATTAGATATCAGATACGTGGTGCACATCACTTTTTATTTGTCTTATTATCTTCTGAGCTTTAAACAGCCTGGTAGGGAAATTACCGTTTACGACTACTATATCGTAAATAACACCATAAATAACTTCTTTTATGTCAGTACATGCCATTCTAAATATTAAGAGTTATTGTTTAATTGTTGTTTACATGTCTTCACAGTACTCTACATTTACATTATTTCCCGTAAGGAATCATGTAAATGTAGGTAATCTGTTCCAGCCACCCAAAATATTACCATTACCAATTTCCAACACTATAATCATAATTTTGCATATAAAAACCATCAAAACATTTTGAAAAGACATGTTAATGAAGTAAAATACGAAATTAATAGACATTAAACCTCACCTAACCTTAGTTTATGTTTCCTCTTGGCGCCGGCTGCTTTAAAAACCAAACTCATGAAAACCCATGCTGCTTACACACCTTCATAATTTTCACCCAAATATAGTTTGGACTTTCCATCTCTGCATCTCAGGAGTATAGATTTGGTAACTGGTTATATTGAGCCACTGACGATGAGATGAGATGAGATAAGATGAGATGAGATGAGATGAGATGAGTTCTGCAGCAGCACCTAAAACCTACACAAGCACTTCGGTGGGAAAAAAAAAGTACTATTTATATACACACTCGTACAGGGAGGAAGTGTACTGTATCTTGAGAAGACATTGGTGCAAGTAAGTTGTAAGGTTATCCAGCAGCGAAAGATTCATTAGCAGTCTGTAAACTTTTATAAACCTTATGCGGACTACTTACACTAGCTACCGCTCTTCCTTCACGCCGCGGTGGTCTGTGATTTAACTCACATGAGGCGATTATCTAAACAGAAGTCATTGATCGTTTCCTGCCGAGGGGATTTCTGGACGTCGTCCACGCTGACGTACTGAGGGAGCGTGGACCTAATGACCTGGCTGTACTTAAAAGAAAAGAGCTAATTGACAGCTGCAGAGCAGACTGTCAGAGAGAGAGAGAGAGAGGTAGATATATATTAGATCTTTTTCCTGCTCTTTCTGTCCCAGCTTTCAGTCTTTTCCTGAAGGGAGGGGAAAAAGCAGTTTGAAGGACAAAAGCGTGCCCAGTTTGGCTGTTAGCCTCAGGGGGGTGGGTGGTCCATGACATAACATGTCTTTATGGTGGAATAGAGTGAAGTCACGCAAGCTGGAGACGAATCACAAATCACGCGGCCTCCTGAAACCCTGCAGCTGGAACCACCAGTTTCAGTCTCTTGCATTTTGCACCGTGTATATATATATATATATCGGGTTTGACCTGTTTAGTCACTTGCTAGAATTTTGCTGTTGGTTTTCTTGCGTTTATTTTTAGCTAAGTCTTGACACTCCACTCTTACTTTCTCCTACTGTCTCACTTCTGCTTGCTCATTCCCCGAGGTGTTTCTGATAAAAACTGCCAACTCAGAGCCGATCGGGCCAAGTGATCTCCCCAGGAGTTTACCTTTCACCACTCCTCCACTGGGTTTTTTTTGCTGCAAACTTAACCAGGTCTCAGATAGGGACAACAAGGCCCTGTCCATATGGATGTTTTTTTTTTGTTTGTTTAAACAGATTTTTTTCACCTCATTTTGGTTCTCATCCACATGAGTTGGCTGTGGCGTAACATTTTCAGTTATCCAAAAAAAAATTCATGATCTAAAAAAATAAAAAGCACAAATTATTATCAGTTATGCTTCTACTGTTTTCAAAACACACTGTTCATAATGTGTACATACGGTAATGTTCGGAGCAGTGATAATAAAGTGGTTATAATTTTCATTCAGTTTGCCCTTCGGTACATGTGAGGGCGCCATTTTGAGTCACCGTTCTGCCGTTGCTGTATTGTGTGCGCTGTAAATGTGCTAGGATTACCTTGTGGTCTGTAATTTTCTATTTAACAATGTGTTGGCCATTAAAGTGTGTATTTTTTTTCTCTCTTTAATGATTCCAACAATATTTATACTGTTTGACAAGCAGCTCTTCACACCAGTTCCTGTTTCTATCTGTTGATATTTTTGGAAGTACGTTATCAAAGTCATCAAACTCAAATGTAGGTGTTCAAATCAACACTAATGCACTTATCCCAGTGTTTCACTAGTGCTTGGACACCATCAAGGTAGAAAGTTTTCTTCATGATCACGTCTGAAACGCTGGCCTCCCAGGAACTCCTTTAATGGGTCAAACATGTAAAAAGGCTTGGAGCGAGATCAGGACTGTACAGTGGGATGTGGCAATAACTTCCAGCCGAGTTTCTATAATGTGCAAATGGTTTTGGTGAATGATCGTGTGTACAGTACAGTTCACACAGACAGATGCGTCTCTTCCGCAAGTCGGCAGCAAGTTCCTGCAAGTCCCTTGAAAAAGGGAATCAGTCATTCTTCTTGCGAAATGTTCACGGGAACGGCTGCAGTGAGCTCCGAGCCACCTCGGCCGGGATCGTCAATAACGGATGCACTGTGTATGTCCTTGTTCAAAGCGTTTGCACCGTTCAAATGTTTTACTGTAGCGAAGAGTCTCATCACCGTACTGTGCTTGAAGTCTTTCACCATGAGTCCCGGTTTGACTTGAACTCCCTACTACTTGTATAAATAAAAAAGATTACTATTCTCAATGAAACATGATTTGTTTGCTTATTCGTAAATACGTTTAAAAAGCACATGTAGTATAAACATGATCCACTTACTGTACGTTATAAACTCGTGTGTGTGGTGAAAGTGTGCGCTGGCGTGTGGGATTTTATTCAGGGCTCGGGAAAATACACCATTATTGAATATACTGTAGGAAAAACAAATCGTCTTAATGCATCACAATTCATTCACGTGGAATCAATGTTAAGAGATTGAATTAAGTAAATTCAGCGTGTTTTTTTTTCTTCAGTGTAGCGTGTCCTCTCCCTGGTGTCTCTGCTCTAATTTCAACAGACTCTAAAAATTAAAATCATAACTCAACCCTGATTCGTTGTTGTTTTTTTTGTTTTTTTTTTATATTAAGAATTTGATGACTTAATGAAACCCTTGGTGCGGTGGGTCAATAAGGATGGGAATGGAAAGACAACGAGCTGTAACTGTGACTGTCATGACAACCACGTTGATGTTCCCATGCGTGCACAGGGAATCCGCACACTCTAAACAATAATGCAGGATGCAGCAGGCATTTTCAATTATGACAGAAAAGAGATTAAAGAACAAAAAAACCTTCTTGCTTCTGTGACAGTTGCTTTTTTACCCCCCCATGTTGGCATGTAGGCAGGATGCAAGCTTTTTCATTCGATATGGATACTTCTCAGAAACCAAGATGTGTTTTTCATTTTTTTTTGTATTATTAAATTAAAATGAAAGGAAGAACAGAGGAGAGTTTTTATATAATGTAAGTGAGAAATGAGGAGCTAACCTGTTTTTTTTAGTCACTTTAATATTGTAGCAATACGTCAGTAGAATATACTGTATGACATAATGTTTTAATAATTAAAAAATAATAATCAGTCCAGTTGGAGTTTGCAGTCGTCTATGAGGAATAAAATTAGTTTATGTTGTAGTGTTTTGCGTCAAAGAAATGCATAACCACCTGCAACATAATGCTATGTCATGTCATGTTAAATGTTATGCTTTATATGGTATATGTAATGTTTTGTGACGTCATGTTTGGTGTCGTGTCGTGTCATGTCATGTCATTTCATTTCATATATGGTTATATAATTTCATGTTATGTCACGTCATGTTTTGTTTACTTATGTTTTGTTTAGTTATGTAATGTTACTTGTTTGTGTTATGCTGTCATGACATGTTCCTAATTAGTTACTGTATGGGATGCTATGCTATTTAATGTCATAGTTTATCTCATGTTATGTCTTGTCACGTCATGTCTTGTCACATTATGTTAGGTGTTATGTCTTATATGGTACTGTATATATGTTCTTATTATTAATTTTGTCATGTTATTTGTTATATGTCGTGTCATGTTTACTTTTGTTATGTTAGAGGTTTTACGTCATGTGTTATGTCATGTCATGTATGCTTATGTTATGTTGCGTTTGTTATTATGTTGTGTTGTGTTATGATCAGCCTATTATTAATCAGCTGATTATTTTCATGTAACAACCCCTCCCCAAGTGGTTTATTCCTGATATAACAACCTGCTACATATCACTGTTAGACTGTAAGTGTTTCTACAGGTATGAGAAGATAGTACCAGAGATTTGTCTATCCTTTAGGTCCACTGAATTTCATTTTAACTGTTTATAACATTTTCAGGAAACCCTATGACAATCTTGTGCCACTCTTACGAAACAGTTATTAGTTTGTTTATACCAGAAGTGCATGAGCTGCAACGTTACAGTATGAAAGTCGTCTGCCAAGGCAGCTTGTGAATTGTTATAACACAAGCTTACAGTATGTCAACTGACTCGCGTTGTTAGCAGAGCAGAGTGAACACCCAGATACATCCGATTGCATTTTACTGTGAGCGAGAAAAACACATGCATAAGCTCCGTGTGTTGATTGAAGAGAAGATCAGGACGATTTCCGCTCGTGCTGTATGATGGTTTAATATCTGCGTTTTGAAATGCTGTGGTATTTTCCTTCATCGACAGGTCAGTGCCGCGACCTCGTCTGGCTTGCTAATGCAGGAACGCGCTAATGACTGCATTTAGAAATAAACTACACGTTGGATTGTTTTGTCTAATATAAAGCGTGGCCACTTCCTTGTACGCATGAAATGCGAGAGGTGAAAGTGGTGCCCAAGCTGTAGCTACAGTAGATCTCTGATCTATCTTTTTCCGTTTTTTCCTAATCAGATTCACAAAAACACAAACATCCGCAGCGCAGCCGTACGAAGAGCTTCTGTGGCGTATCCATATTCATGAAGCCTCTCAGGTTAGAGGCCATGAATTCCTGTAAACAGAAGCTCATCAGGGTTAGCCTGTGTGTAATAACGTCTGATGGTTATCTTGCTCTGTGTTTGCCTCGAAGCCTCATCAGTGTCCTCTTCACACCACACAGAACAGGAAGATAACATCAGTACTCCCGCGAGGGACGCACAAAGACCCGACTTAACGCCAAGTCCAACCCCCGGCGCATGGACGTTTCCTCGCTATCAATCGCGGCTTTGTCTGCGTCACTACAAGTGAACAACGAGAAACTGTCTTTAGCTATTTCTATCTCTTCCTCTCTTTCTTTGTCTGTCTCTCGCTCTCTATGGCTCTTAGTTTCACTGCAGGAAAGTGATGTACGGGCGTGGCCATGTGGCAATACATCATTGCTGTCTTTCCTCCTCCGCTCGCTGAAAAAGCAATGACAACGTGCCGTACACTGCTAATAGTTTATTTGGAGAAAAAAAATTGTTAAACCCCTTTTTTTTTTTTTAGGTGTGTGTAGAGAGATGACCTGTTTCTTTCAAACGTAATGTTACCTTTGAAATCTGGATGTTATAACATGGCGTGTATGACGTCAAAGGTTAAGTAAAGGTTAAGTAAATTCAGGTCATGTTAGAAACCAAATATAGTTTTACATTTAAAATGAAACAAGTGAATGATAGAAAAATGGGGTGACGTAGAAACAAACAATTAATTGATAATTAATTGTACCAATTAAACACAATCTGTTTGGGTGGCACGGTGGTTAGCACTCCAGGGTCCGGGTTCGATTCCCGCCTCGGGAGTCTGTGTGCATGGAGTTTGCATGTTCTCCCCCATGTTTGGTGGGTTTCCTCTGGGTACTCCGGTTTCCTCCCACAGATTAGGCTAATTGGCGTTTCCAAATTTCCCGTAGTGTGTGAATGAGTGTCTGAATGTTTACCGAAAGTCCTACCACAGTTGTAAAAATGGGAATAAATAGTGATCACCGTTGGCCTCCATGTTCCCTAGTTGGACTACAGAGGTTCCTAGATGGATGGATGGTCAATCTATTCAGATAAAACATTGGTGAGATTCGAACCCCACCTCCATGGAGTTGTGAGACAACTGTGCTAACCACTAAGTCACTGTACCACCTACGCTTAAACCATTCTTGCTCATCTCTGCTGTTCTCTGGAAGGGGCATGGCTTAGAAGTAGCTCATTCACATACTGTAGACACTGAAATGGCGTGTTTGGTGGAGGAGTGAAACAAAGTGATGGATGCATATAGAGATAAAAGTTAGTGTGGATAAGTGTGTCTTCAAAATGCTGTAATTGTAGTGTAATGTAACATTCGGTACACACACACACACTTTGGAGGAGCTCTGAGACCTGCGCTACAGTAGCTTGTGATAGAATTAGTGAAATATGGGACATTTAAATTCCTCTAAAAGATCAGGAGGTGTTGAAAAGAATTGTGTTGTAGTGAAATTGTAACTCATCAAAAAACGAAAGACATGAATTTGTGAAGGTTATTAACTTGGATGTAAACATGTAGCACTGCGCGTGCGCACACACACACACACACACACACACACACGCACACACACACACACGCACACACTTAACACGAATGCAAATGATTTATTTATATTTATTTGTATAAGAAATAAGTTTGGAACAGTTTGTAGCTGCGCCACAGTCAGTACAGCGTACGTTAATATCTGCTGCACGGCTGATCCGCTGGCGATTTAAAGCCTGTGATCAAGATTTACAATTCATGGATAGACAATTCATCGTCCTCTAGCCAAGTTGGGAAACATGAGACAGGACTATTAACACCGTGTGTGAGTCTGTAAAGATTTTAGCCTCCAGTTATTCAAAAAAGAGGAATATATATATATCTGTATCCAAAGCGAGAGAAAGAGAGATACATACTAAAGTGTATCTGTCTGTCTGTGTGAGTGTGAGTGTGAGTGTGTGTGTGTGTGTGTGTGTGTGTGTGTGTACGGGGGATGTGGGGTTGCTGACCTCACTCTTCGACCCAGACTGCAGTTGATAGTGTGTGTGAGTGTGTGTGAGACCCACTTGAGGAGATAGTGTGACACTAAATTAACAATGCATTAACTTTCTCCCTGGTCTCTAGATATTTGGCTCTGACCTTCAAATTGTAGATTCACAAAGCACGCACACACACACACACACACACACACACACACGGGCACACACACACAGGCGAACTCTTTCAGAGGTACACACCAAAGGCTTTTATTCGGCTGCGATGCCCTCCCATTGACCTGCGTTGGAGTGTGTAAACCAATCTGAAGTCCTGATCTTATGAAAGATTAAACATGGGATCAGTACGAACACGAGGCCAATTGATTTGGTGGGTTTAATTCCACATGACCTGCCAAATGAAAGAAGAGAGACACAAAAACAAGCAAAGAAAGAAAGAAAGAAAAACCAAAGAAAGGGGGGAAAAAAGAACAAAGTTACCATTACACAGTTTATTTTATTTATTTATTTTATACCACATGCTTGTAAAACTTTTCCAATCTCTTTTTTATTTTTCATTTTGTGTGAATGCTTTATTCTGATTGGTCGGGAGGTGTACATTATTATGGCTCATGTCTCAGGCGGTAGTTTAAGCTGTAACATGAACGGTAGCTTTATATTAATGTGCTTGCACAACCCTGATCCACACGCAAAATGAAGATGAACGATAAATAAGGATACCACATCGTTTAATTCACATCTTTTTAATTCATTCTGGTTACTTTTTAATTGTAAATATTTATCAGGAATATTGGAGTTATTTTAAACCTAATTACAAAACTAACTAAGAAAAACAAGAATATCAAGACTTATTTTATTTATGTGGTATAAATAACATCTCGTCGCCCACCTGCAGTACCCTTATGGCCCACTAGGGGAATCACTTTTTCATTCATTCATTCATCACCTTATCATGTCCAGAGTCGCTGAGGGCCTGGAACCTATCCCAGGAGACTTTGGGTACGAGGCGGTGTACACCTTGGACAGAGTGCCGATCCAACACAGGGGCACACACAACACACACCACACACACACACACACACACACACACACACACACACACACACACACACACACTACAGGCAATTTGGGAACGGCAATCATTAACTGGATGTGCGAGGCGAGGCGACACTGCTAACCAATACGCCACCGTACACTTCACGTGTTGACATGCTGTATACACTAATGTAAGGATTAACAATGAACCCAACGTATCTGTCTCAAACACATGTAGCGGTAATGTTAATACGGTATATCATATTAACATATTAAAGGTCCGGTGCATTTTAAAATCATGAAAATCATTTCTTTTTTCCATATTTGTACAGCTAGGTTTTTCCTTATATTATTTTTCATATTTTATATTTTATATTTAATATTTTTTATATATTCTCTCTATATTTTTTCTTTCCTTGACTAAAGTTATGTTCTATATTTTATTTCTTATTTTATTCCAAATTTATTTTCTATTAATAATCCTATTATTTTTTAAGATCATGGGCGGTCATTTAAGCATTTCACTGCATATCGTACTGTGTATGACTGGTGACAAATAAAATTTAAATTTTAATAAATGTAAAAAATTCAAATTCAAATAAATTAAATTAAAATTTTATTTGTCACATACACAGTCTATACACAGTACGATATGCAGTGAAATGCTTAGACAGCTGCTCGTGACCTTAAAATAAAAGACTATGAATAGGAAATAAATATGAAGAAGAAAATAGGAGGTAAATTAAACTTAGAAAGAATAAAATAAAATATAAAATTAAAATAAAATAACTGTACAGTACAAAAAAAACACAATATAAGTAAATATATGAAAAAAATGTAGAATAAGAAATAAGAAAAACAGCTGTTCTAAGTAGAAATATAGATTTTATGGAATTTTTGTGTGGAATGAAGTTGGATATAAATGGAAATAAAAATGGAAATGTCCAGGGACTGTGCGATCCACATATTTAAAGTGACTCGTGCATCAGGGTAACAGAACGGTATTTGAATTAGAATTTGAAAATGTGAACAAACATTGATAATTAATTATTCTCTTGTCTACCCAAATCATTAGCACGCAGGAATAAATCAGACCGTGTGTGTGTGTGTGTGTGTGTGTGTGTGTGTTTTGTACTTCATGTCATCAGTCCCCTACAGTTTGAAGCAGATTTTCACAAATTTTAAAAGCCATATGATGAAACGCATCGCCTCGGGGACCGACTGTGACATCAAGCCGCATATCTGTAGCGTTAAAGACGCGTCTGCGGTTAATCCCTGAACACGTCGGAAAACATATTTACAACAGTTTGACAACATTATCCCTCCTCGGTTTCGCGCCGCGGCCGTTCCCTTTGGGGGTCTCCGTGCTCCAAGATCCCCCCGCTGTGAACTGTTTTCCCAACCGTGCCACTGAAATGCTGGAGAAAAATTAATATTTTGCAGCGTGTTGTTTTCACATGCTCCGGTGGTGTAATGAATGTGTATGACATGGAGATAGATGGGTTGTAAATCATAATTAAGACGGGGAAAACAATGCTGTCAGAGAAGCACGACAGAGTGCGAATGACATGGACTGGCAGACACCGGACGGGGATTGTCAGTAATGCTAATGCAAGACGAATTCATTTCCCCTGAATGCTCACCTATTTATATATTTATTTATTTCCCCCCCACTCTCCGGAGGACGTCGGAACAATTCCGTCTGTACTGTAGGTCGACCGCGCGCCGCGTGGAAGTTGCCGGCGCACACCGCTGTAGGCCAATAAACCAGTTAACTATAGTGATAATTGTAATTGCCTGTTGCGTGTTCGCAGGTAATTGTCTCTTAACTCCTGTAAAACATCCTGCTCTTTAAACAATACACAGAAACACACACAGGTGAGTGAGGAACGGAGATTAGAGGCAGACAGTCGCTCCCGTGTGGAGGAGTTATTATGTCTTCTTTAATTACAGCACTCGGGATATTAACACTACAAACCACTTTATTACAAAAAACAACCAGCGAGTAACACGGCTCCGGCATGTGTGGAGCAGACAGACAGACAGGCAGACAGACAGACAGACAGACAGAGAGTCAGACAGACAGACAGACAGCCTGCAACCAAGAAAGAGGAAAGGGATTGTTTGGGACACCACTTTGTTATACCATGGTGCTCAAATCTGATTTGTCAGAAAGTGTTCAGTAATATTCTCTAACAGCTTTGAAAGAAAAGGAGAAAGAAAAAGAAAAAAATGCAAGTTTGGACACTTCAAAAAAAATCTAATTAGGGTGTGTTTAACTGGTGCTCCTAATAATACTATCACTGATAACATGAAGAAAATGAAGAAAGAAAGGAAGGAAAGACTTTGGGTGAAGAGGGAGAATATAAGAGAGCTTTATAAATTAAAAGGGAAGTTAGAAAAGAAGACATTGAGGTGAAGGAAGAAAGAAAGAGGCATTAAGATGAGGAAGAAGGGAAGGAAAGAAAGAAAGAGAAAAAGACTGTAACTTGAAAGAAGCATTGAAATGATAAAGGAAGGAAGAAAGGAATTGAAAGAGGCATTGAGATGCGATAGGAAATAAAGAAAGAAAGAAAGAAAGAAATAATGGCATTGTAAGAGAGATAGGAAGGAAAGAATTGAAAGGGAGGAATTTATAGAAGATAAGAGAAAAAATAAAGAAAAATCCTAATAAAATGGAAAACAAAAGTTTTTTTTTTTTTTTTAAATACGATGTTCGTTATCCCATCATGGGAAAGAAAGAAAAAAAAAACAATAGAAAAAATAAAGATAATTGAAGATGATGAGAAAATAAAGGGAAAAAATGGGAAAAAATTATTAAGAAGGAGAACAAAAAAGAGGGAGGGATACAAAATACAGGGAGAAAGAGAGAAAGAAAAAAGACTGTGAGCTTTGGGGAACAATAGAAAGAAGAAGGCAATTAAAAAATGTAAGAATGAAAAGGAAGGGTAGGGAATATTCGTATGGCCTTTCAGCCACACTGTGTGTGAGTGCATGTGTGTGTGTGTGTGTGTGTGTGTGTGTGTGTGTGTGTGTGTGCATGACTTTTACAATTTTTAAAATGAATTTGTTAATTAATCAATCAGTTAGTTAAATAAATACACACAAACGCAAAAGAACTTGCAGGGTGCCATTACTTTCTGTCCCGCGACATCTGGACGTTCCGCGCTTGTGCTAGATTACAGGTGGGTTGGCGTGGAGCTCGGCGTGGCTACAGATAGCCGAGGCTGTGTAGCGCAGCGTGCGGAGAGGAGCTTCAGCCAGCTCGCAGGGACGTACACACACCGGCAGATGTTTCAGTCTGATTAAAGGTGCAGGAGAGACACGATTTAAACACACACACACACACACACACACATATACTGCAGCATAAACACAGCAAGCATTTCTAACCCACATGAAAACTTATAACACTAATATAAAAGTCTCATACTGTACGTCTCCTGCTGAGTCGACAAAAAAGTCCATAACAAAAAAAAAGTGTAATAACATTGATTTTTCTTTTTTTTTTTAAATGCTACCAAGATGAAAGTCGCTCGATAGCTGCTTGTCACTGAAGCGGCTCTTATTCTTTTCTCATTACTGCTAGATAATGAGATAAACTCAAATTATTTCTGAAATGTTTGTACATAGATGAGACCTTAATATTATTAATACGTCTAATAGACTGAAAGCTCAGACTCAAATATGTTTGCACACCCATTTTTCTTTTTTTTTCTTTTTTTTTTGCTCCTAATACTCTCATGGGTAACACTAATGGTGTTATGATGGAATATTGTACCAGAGGTGTTCAAACGTTCTGATACTGAAGACTCCTTCCTTTAATTGGTAAATAAACATCTCTTCACCGTATTAGATCAAGCACATTCATGTAAACTTGTGATTTGCATTAGCCCTTCAACACTACAGAGTTCCTAACCAATCAGAATTGAGCATTTTAAAGTGCTGTGGGGTAAATAATTATTGAACAACAGTTTGCAATCTGATGGGACGAGAGGCATTTCGTGAGTGCTGATATAGAGCATAACAGCACTGGGACGCTTACAGGGTAATACTGATTACATGGGTAATACTCATGTTCCCAGTTTGGAAGTGGGTGAAAGTAGATCTGTTCGGTTTGCAGTACTGAGGAGAGAACAGCTACATGCCAAAACCCACATTTACAACCAGTCACGGAAGCACTTTCAGCAAGAACATCACAACACGTTATGTCATCTCATCTTAAACAACACTTTGTCATTTCTAAGTTCCGAATCTCCTCAGAATCATGTTGTTCTGTTCATGGACAACACTAGCTACAAAGCTAACTAGCTTCTAACACAAGGCTGAATCCCAAATCCCTCTTTAACCCCTGATCAAGGGCACTACTTGGTGTGTGGAACAAGGGATTGTACACCCTACAATACATAGCAAGGGTTCAAGTTGGATTTTGCATGTTCTCCCCGTGCTTGGTGGGTTTCCTCCAGGTATTCCGGTTTCCTCCCACTGTCCAAAGACATGCAGATTAGTCTATTTGGTGTTCCCAAGTCACTCGTAATAGGTGAGATTGGCCTCATGGATTGGCCATGGATTGGCACCCCATCCAGGATGTACCCCAGCAAGTCCCCTGGGATAGGCTCAAGCCCTCCTGTGACCCTGAACAGGATAAGTGGTATAGGGAGTGAATTTAGCTTGTTCAATATCCAAAATGATCTTGGTGGCTGTGGAGTATTTTTAAACCAGGACTATCTGGTATCTGTCCTGTCCTGTTATCCTTCCCAAGCTTGGGGCAGCATGATTAGAGCCCTAATGGGCTTATGTACTTGATGTAGTTCACATTGATCAAGGGCACTACTTGGTGCGTGGAACAAGGAATTGTACACCTTACAATACATAGCAAACTAGCTTTCTATTTAACATTATCTGGGGTTCAACGCTGTTCACCAGACATTAGCTGGTATTCTAAAGTATAATAAGTGGAAATATAAAGTAAATGTTTTAAGTTTCACAGAACTGTCTACCGCCTCCATGGTTTATTCAGCTCACCTTTTGGCTACATAGTACTTGTAAGAAATTAAAACAACTTGGTAATCACTCCTAGTTACACTAACTGACAGTCGCCAGTTCTGCCATTGGCGGTTAGTTACAGTTGTTTCGCTAGACGAAGGATACGTGTTGGCGCAGGAAAATAACTGCTTAAATAAACAAACAAATCATAATCTGTTGATAATAAATGGTGTTTGTGGAAAAGATGTATAAAAGCCATATCATACTCAAGGTTGTGCTTGTTGTGTACTGTATACAGCCTTATCACACCTGTGCTGATATTCAGTACAACAGCACCCTCTCTCGTGTGATTTTCCTCAAATAAATATAAATGTAAATCAGTGTTTGTTAGCAAGTTCAGCCCGCTATAAACTTTTGCCCGTGCATTGATTTCAAATGCGCACTTCGTCATTCAGCACTTTCAAAGTGTCGATAAAAGTACCCTGATATGCAAAGCACCTTGGACACGTTTTTTTTTTTTTTTTTTAATCAGCTACACAACTCAGCACATTCCAGCATAATTAGCAACTATATTTGGTTAATGCAAATGTTAAGTGGTTTAGATCGGCCGTATTTAAGTGCTAAATCATGTTTCACAGCACGTCACGGAGCAGGTGTTTAGGAGAGGCAGGCAGGTGGTAAGCTGGAGAGAGCGAGATAGCGATGGTGGGAATGGTTAATGGGTGGTGTGTATGTGGGGGGGGGTTAAAAGAAAGGAACATGCTCTGAAAGTGATGGGAGCGTCAGGATGGAACCGCAGCCTCTCTCGCGACTGTCGCAGCCTCTCTCGTAACTGTCACTGAGATCTGTGGCAGTGCAGCAAGCAGTACACGACTCAGCCTATCCACTGCTGTCACACCGCTGTCACCCGGCACCCAGAGACAGAGAGAGGGAGAGGGGGGAGATAGGGAACGAGAAGGAGCGAGAGAGAGGGGTGACCTGTCGCAGACTGATAGAGCATGAACTAGACGGGTTAGACTGACACTGTGGAAGTGAAAAAAGAGAGAGAGAGAAGTGGGGGAAAAAGAGTGAGAAGTGTTTCTCGGCAAAGTACTTCTATGCACAGTTTTGTGACTCATGTTAAAAATTCCTCGCCATGCTTTAACGTGTGATATACAGTATAAAAGATTTGTCCGATTGAGAGGGATGACATTAATAACCATATTGCCTTGAACGAAATGTAGTGGCGAGGCTTTTATACTTGACTTAAGCTATAAGCTACATTTTAGAGTTTTTATTAGAGCAACCCTACAACACACAGCTGGAAACTGTATCAACAACCTACAGTGCAGTGCACTCATCTCATACAGTAAAGCATCTCGAATGGTTTTCCAATATTTCTTTGTCCCCAGGTTCTAAATATAACTCAAAAGGACCTGAAAATAGCTCCAAAAACTGGGCCATTGGAACAGTTTGGCACAACTGTACAGTATGTACTTGGAGTTTCTTTGCAGAAATATACTACATTGAATTCATGTGGTTAGCACTGTGGCCTCGCACCCTCCAGAGTCAAGGGTTCAAGTTGGATTTTGCATGTTCTCCCCGTGCTTGGTGGGTTTCCTCCAGGTACTCCGGTTTCCTCCAGGTACTCCGGTTTTCTCTCACTGTCCAAAGACATGCAGATTAGTCTAATCGGTGTTCCCAAGTTACTTGTAATAGGTAGGTAGCTGAGTGTGCGCGTTCTTGTGCTCTGTGACGGATTGGCACCCCATCCAGGATGTACCCCAACAAGTCCCCTGGGATAGGCTCAAGGCCTCCTGTGACCCTGAACAGGATAAGTGGTATAGAGAGTGAATTCAGCTTGTTCAATATCCAAAATGATCTTGGTGGCTGTGGAGTATTTTTAAACCAGGACAATCTGGTATCTGTCCTGTCCTGTTATCCTTCCCAAGCTTGGGGCAGCATGATTAGAGCCCTAATGGGCTCATGTACTTGATGTAGTTCCCATTTTTTTGACCACTAGGTTTAATAATAACTCAATGAAAGCTAATCCTTTGCTCGGAAAGTCCACACAGCAGCCACACACCAGAATTATTTCATATGCTGCGAAGATTTATTCATATGCTGAGAATTTACCCTTTATCCTGACAATTTACAAAAACCACCAGGCTTGTTAGATTTTGCACATTTCTTTGTCTATTTGTATTGCTTTTACCTATACCATGGTCGTGTATGGTTATGAATTTGCGTTTGTAATGCAGTAGTGAGCGTAACGCACGGCGATTGCACAGCATGTAGAAAAACAAGCAAATCAACAGGACATACGTAGACTTCTCAAAAAGCAATTTTTTTTTTCACATTCCAAAATAATTGTAAAAACTAAATGAGGACCTCATGATGAATTCTTAAACAGCTGATATATGCCACCACTGTTTCACATTCTCACCTTTTGTGTAATGTGTATTCACAGTGAATGGATTTAGTTTATCCATCTTAAGTCAGCGCTTTATCGAACACTCAGCTTCCCACTAAGTCTAACTTAAAAAAAAAAAAAGGGATAAAATAAAAGGCCCTCTGTTGTGCCTGTTTTAAATTGAGGAATTGATTTAGGTTCTGTGTAGAATCATGCAACAGAGGATTTCCTTCTTTAGAAGTCAAACGGCTTTAGAAAAGTACGGCTCTTTGCTTTGTCCCTTTTGTGAAGGAATGCTTAAAGTTATTGTTTAGAGGCCTGCAGATGATTTCTAAAAAAAAATATATATATATATATATTTTATATCTGGCACTATAAAGGGTTTGTCTGTGGGAGTTGTTAACTGTGCTATTAAAAATATTGTGTAATTCATAAGATGTTATTATTTTATTATAACACACATAATAGTTTATGACTGATGCTTCTTCGCTGTAACACATTTATTTCACTAATCATTGTGCCGGGTCATATTACAGCTGTGGACTGTTTTTTTTTTTACATAACAGACACAATTACAAAATATGAATAAATACAATCCCAAATAAAGCCTAGCTCATTTTCTTCCCACAAGCACCTTCGTCCCGGAGATTTCACACAGTGTTAGTTTGCCACCCCAAGTGGGCTGGTATTGAACAGTAAGGGTCAATTGCAGTGTGACTTTCTGAGGGAACTGTTCACCGTAGGAGGTATAGGGTTTGGCAAGAGCTCACGGTGAGATCTAAAACTCAGGCATGTTCGAGCCTGAGAAGGTTTAATTCAATCCCATCTCCGGTGTTGAGCACATTTCACCTGGAGAAACGCCACTCAGACACACAAAGTAGGCCAGTTCGTTTCATAACACTACCTGGGGGAAGTGATCCGTCTGCTGACAATGCGGCTCTGAAATAGTAATTCACCTTATTTTGGCACAGGGGACAATGTTAGCAGATCATGTGCTGATCTTTGAGTTTCCAGATCTCTAATTTTAGCTTTTCCGAACATTGATTTTTTTCTCTCTCTCTCTCCCTTCGTCACACTGTGACCCAATGGGCCTGTAATCGATGTCTCAGGGTCACAAGGACTCACGGATCAGCCATGCAGGGCAGGTGGGGAACATGCTAACTTTAGAAAGTCACGCTCTCTCGGGTTACCAAGCTGCTTTGTGTGGTTTTGAGACAGCTGAGTCATTGCACAAGGCTGAAAGGATAAACGTGGAGAAAAGTGGAGAAACTTACTGCTATCTAGTGTGTGACAGTTGCAATAAAGAAATAAAAAAAAACATTTTCTAATCAGTAATAAAATAACCAATAAAGGGATGGTACAGTTTACTTGCGTTTGTGTTCTACGTAGAATAATATTTACATTTAAAGTTACAGCTTTAAACAATATGCAAAGCACACTTTGCAGCCGCTATTGAATACTGACACTGGAGACTCCTTCCATGAATGTTAAATGTTAAACTCTCCTTTTAATAAAACTCCTCCATATCATCAATCACATCATTTTTCTTGGTTTATTAATAACATGTTTTAAATAAGTTTATTTACAGTATAGCCTTACATGATGTAAAACAGGAGTGTATTACTTTTATTCATAATTTTTAAATGAATAACTAAACCAATAGTATACAGTATAGCACTGTTTATTTACTGTATGCAGTAGAAAACATAGGAAGTCGGCTCACATACTGTAAATCAAATAAGTCAAATTACTCAAACAGCTTAAGTAACTCAAACATTGCAAATAATACATGTGATGGAAATAACATAAATAGCATTAATCATACAAATAACTTATATTTTTTAATGTTAACAACTTAAAAACTCAACACTTATGCAAATAATAAAATAGATCAGACAAGACTAATTGAATAATTTGAATATCTTAAATAATACAATGGTAATATCGTAGATAACCCTACTAAGTCAAATCATGCAAATACCTCAAATAACACAAATATGTAAAAATAAATAACTAAAATATCTAAAATATCTCAACACAAATAACTCAAATCATACAATTGACTCAAATAACGCAAATAATTTTAATAATTAAAATAACACAAACTGTACAGTACAAATATCTCAGATAACTCAAGTTATACAATTAACTCAAATATTTAAACACAAATAACCCAAATCCTACAAATAATTTAAATATCTCAAACAGCACAAATAACTCAAATTACACAGAAAAACTCAAATATTTCAGATGACATAAATAAATAAGTAAATTAATTTAAATAGCCCGTCTGAAATAACCCAAATAACTCATATTACTTAATGTCCTTACTTATGTAGCTCAAATAATGCACATCATGACAATAACTCAAGTCAATCAAATAAAACAAATGATCAAATAACTCGTCATACATCAAATAACACAAACAAGTCAAATAACCTAAAGTTAGGTCAAGTAATTCAAATAACACAGATTAGTCAAATAAAACAATGCTAATAACACAAATAATGCAAATAATTGTTAATTAATTGCTTACAAACAATGTAGTTGATATATAATAAAAATAACTCAACACTAATCATGCAAATAAGTCAAATAATGTACAGAACTCTCATTGCTCATAACTCAAAGAACTCAAATCTGCCAAATAAATCAACTAACTTAAAATAACTCAAATAATGCACATAATATAAACAATTTAATTTTAACAACTTTAATCATTCCAATAACTAAAAAAAATCTGAAAGGTTGCGAATGACACAATTATTTGCATGAAACCAAATAAGATAAATAAGCTTGTTAAATAACTTAGATACTGTATGTCTTTAGTAGCTGGCGATGCTAACTGATAGCCACCGCTGTGCCGATATCTTCCTTTCCTCCCCGTTTAACGTTTTAGATTTGGATCCAAATCATCAAGCTAGCTTTTTTTTTTCCTTCCTAAAATCTCTATTAAGTCCTGTGCAATCAGTTCATCGACATGCCATATCACTCCAGGTCGTTTGAAAACACAGTAATATATGCACCTCCGGGCGACGCACATGGGCCGGCAGGCAGTCCTGCTGACAGATGGTGGCTTTAATATGTTCGGGCTTTGATCACATCTACAGGGGACATGGTGTTGGAAGCAGCAGATAAACCGTTTAATATATACCGTGTCCCCAGGCTCGGTGAAGGGGGGGTGAGGAGGTGGGGGGGCGGGGGGGGTTTAGTGCTAGGATGGCATCGTCGATGTGAAGCTGAGATGAAGCAACTTGTCTGAGGTGGAGTTGACAGTTTCTGAAATTGCGATCTGAGTTTTTTTTTTTTTTTTTTTGGGCGCTGCTGCTTCTGCTAAGTCGCAAAACCGAAGTTTTATGGTGTCAGGATGAATTTGAGTGTACGGAGTTCTCACCACCATCCATGACTTTATCAGTAAACCATTCATTAAATGCAGCTTCATTTATAAATACTTCCTCCAGCTCCAAGGTTCCTGATTCCCCAAGGCCGTACAGATCTACTGCATACTTGTATCGGATCTGAATAACAATAAAGCTCTTTATTCTCCTCGATCCTGAGCTCGGGTTGCTGTTTGTGTGGCATTTCGCACACTTTCCCTCGGTCCTTCTGGCTTTTCTCCATGGTTCTCAGGTTTCCTCCCACCCTTAAAAAAACAAACCAGTGGACAGATCGGCGAGGCGAAGTTGCCGCTAGGTGTGAATGAGTGTGTCCTCTGAGCTCTGGCATCAACCCCAGAGTGTTCTCCGTGTCCGGTATTTCCAGAATAGGTGCCGGATTGTGCCACCGCCGCCCCAGCCTCGATAAAAGGCTTACTGAATATAAATACTTTCTGTATTTTGGAGTGTAACCACTTTCTGATTAAGTTAATGCATTAAAACAGCACATGTGTGAAAGCAGGTTAAATAAGATTTGCAAGTTTGCAGGTGATCACCGTATCCTGGCTTTGGGTGTGTGTATGTGTGTGTGTGTGTGTTTGTTTGTTACGTGCCCCTGCTAATTTTCCACCCGGCTGCTGTTAGCAGCAGTGTGAAGAGCAGCGGCCCTGAGGGTGAACCCCGCCAGGCGGGGGAGAATCGGGTCAGAGCCACTGGACTGGGTAATGACTTTCCACGACTCTCCACCATCCCACTCTTCTCTCTCGCTCTCTCTCGCTCTCTCTCTCTCACACTTTCTTTGTCACACACACACTGAACGAATTCTGACACTTTTCGTTCCTCTTTGTCCTCTTTTTGTCCCACTTTAACTCCCTTTCTCACTTGTTCCTTTTTCGGTTTAATGATGATGGCCGGCTTGTCTTCGTCTCTCACATGGGGCTGTCAGGATTCAGCTCGGAGTGCATCTAAATTTAAACCCTCGCTTTATCTTACTTTGTCTCTGCTATGCTTTGCTGAATATTATATACGTCTGTATCTCTACAATATAGAAATGTCAGTAGTGACAAGGTCTGTCTTGTTAATTGATGTCACTGATCAGAATAATGCATTCACTACTGGAGGGAATTTCCTTTTATTTATTTTTAAAACTGAGCAGTTCATCATGATTTAATCGTGTCACATTCCAGGCTGAGAGATTATTATTATTATTAGTATTATAATAAAAAAATCTATTTTCCAGTCTCTGCTTCATATATGATACAGTAACGAATCTGAGATTCAACATTCTGACCTCATCTCTATTACCGAGCATGCCAGACTATACATCATTAAAACCATCGGCCTAATATTGTGTAGGTCCCCTCGTGCAATCAAACCGACTCTGAGGCATCAACGCTCGGACTCCACGTGCCCTCTGAAGCTGTTCCGTGGTCTCTGGCAAGAAGACATTAGCCTCAGATCCTTTAATTAAGTTGTGAGGTTCGGCCTCCGCGGATCGGACTTATTTGTCAAGCACATCCCATGGACACTCGATAAGACTAAGATCAAGTACCCACCTTGAAGTCTTTGTCATGTTCCTCAAACCATTCCTGAACCATTTTTTGCAGTGTGCTGCATCCACGCCATAAACGTGATAAGCACCTGATGGTCTCATTGTACAATGTACTATGTTCATGGTCATACATGCCTGAAGAGGGTGAGAACTCCATTGATGTAGCAATAACAACGCAGTGACGTCTGATGCTAAAGAGAAAGCTTTCCCGTCTGTGGCATGCTTGTAGTACGTCGACGAAGTCCCTAAGAGGTGTTAGTTACGTTACGCACTTATTAAGTTCTTCCTGTGTCTTTCTTCTTTCTTCTAAGCCTGTGTCTATCCAGGCTTGTCCAAAAAAACGGCTTGCTCCTCATCAAGGGAGACATTACCACGTCCTTCACGGTTTCTACTCCAAGTTATACAGTATACAGTAGCGTAGTAGTGCTGATATTTGATTGGTCCAACACAATCATCACAGGACCGTCTTGAAATTTTAACAATATATAATAAAGTGTTTTTTTTGTTGTTGTTGTTTTGTTTTGTTTTGTTTTTTTAACTGGGATTATATTCTCATAATTCTCATAATGTCGTTCCAGAGCTTCTACTTCGACATCACAGTGTTGAAGAATGTCAATTCCTTTTGGTTATAAAAGTAATTTGGGTACGTTGCTGAATAAGAACATAACCATTTTATATATTTTATTCTCTCTCTTTCTCCTCTTATCTCCCACGACAGTTCGGTGCCTGAAAAGGCCACTGCATTTCAAAAGCCTCTCGTGTCCCTTGTGGCTGGTGCAGAGGGACTTTCTGTCTGTTTTCTGCTTCTCACAACACGTCTTACTGCGCTATAGCGCTCTGATCTCGTAAGAGTAGCACAGTTTGCCAGGGGAGTGTTTACGGAGCGGAGGTGAAACTGAGGAAATTACTGGATTGGAGTAAATACTTCGACAGGGTCTAAATTTTAAAATGCTTTTTCTCAATCATCATACCTTTTAACCATTCAGTCAGGCATCATACCTTCAAACCAAACCAAACTAAACAGAGCTTTAACCAATACAAGATCGATATCAATATCAGAATTAATCAGTATTATTACGATTATCTTAAACGCTCTTCTCTTAATTCGCTTTTGCATCATTATACAGTAGGTGCTACATTTTAATGCAGTGAGGCATTAAGCACAAAATATTGACTAGGGATGTTAACGATTAATCTTTAATCGATTAATTGCTGTTAAGAATTGAAATGAGTAAAAAACGTATTAACCAATAATGTTTGTTTTGCATCATATTTTTCCATTGATTGTTACAAGAGGGCAGTTCTCCTGTGAATCAGAGACATTTTAAAAAATGTGCATCCGGTTATCATTAAGTAAAAGATTAATTGTTAACATGTTTACATATCAGTTAAGAAAAATGTCCCCCCACCCCCCACCCCCCCACCGCTCCCATCTACCCAACTCTGTTTGACTTAGTTAGTAACCTAGTAACCCAGTGTAAGTATATATCCAGTGACGGAAACTTCAAAGCACTTTTTGTAAGACCGTCTGCCAAATGCCTAAATGTACATGTAAGGGGCGTTCAAATCAAAGTGGGACTTTTTTTGTGAAGAATGACAGAATCCCCTGCTACACTAATGCCCTTATCCCAGTGTTTGACTAGTGCTTGGACACCATCAAGGTAGAAAATTTTCTCAGTACGCTGTAGCCATAATCAGATCGGCTGTCTGATTCACGTCTGAAACGCCGGCCTCTCAGGAATTCCCAGCTGAGTTTCCAAAGCATAGTGCAAAATATGTACAGTAACTACTGTATAAAACATTTTATGATGATGTGTTGTTTAAAAATAAAAGAAACAAAAATATGCACTAGGAGTGTGAAAGGAAATTAAACATTTTGGAATATGCCATTTTAAAGAAAAAAAGAAATAACTGTGTCAGGTTGCATCACACCACTGATTATTTATTTATGGACTTATTTATGAGTCAGAATGTCCAGTGTGTGTTCGCGTGTGCTGGATGGTCCAGCCAGAGGAGACCCCCGCTGTCAAATCCCTCATTAAATGTGCTGCATTATCATCATGACGGCGCCGGGAGACACGCGGCCCCCGGATTAGCCTCATTCATATTCCTCATAGCAGAAATACTCATCATCATGTTAAGTTTATTTAAAGATACGAGTATACATTCTTTTATTACGTGCTGTGATCTGTTTGGAGTTACTGCATCTCCAACTCCATCCCCGTGTTTCTACAAAGCTGTTACAAGAGGATGAGTGGATTCCCTATGCACCTCAATCTGAGATATCAGCACAACACTAATAAACGAATCAGTTGCAGTCAGTACGAGCCAATGTGGAGATGATAATATACATCTGTGTCTAAAAAAAAAAAAAAAAAGCGTGACTCACTTCCCCTTAGCCTGCCAGCCTGCACTCTCTGTCCTTCTCATATACACCAGATGGACTGCGTTATCAGATAATAACATCTTATTACTGTGTGTGTGTGTGTGTGTGTGTGTGTGCGCGTGTAAAATTATCCAAGCCTGTCAACTGCTAGAGAAACGGTCACGTTCAGATCTTTTTGGATTATCCTGCAGACCACAGAACCATGATCCAAATGATCGTAAATAGCCCCGAGTAATCCGTTAAGAACATACAGAATAATTCTGCACATGATGTCTGAAATTCAGTCGCCAGTCCGTGAGGATGCAATGAAACACGTCCGGGTTATGTTGTATTACAGGAGGAAAAAAATCAACGTAATTACAAACACTACAGTAGATTATTTTCCAATAACGACATGTCCAACTGCGTTTTATTCTTATTACTCTACAGCAGTTTCCTATCATATTTAGAGTAACTATTCATGTTTTTTTTTTATCCATTTAGATCCTCATTTAAATTTGTGGAACAGACATAAAACAAGTCTTTCCCTTACTAGGAACACTTTATGTTCTTTCTCTTTGAAATTAATAAGCCAAAAAAAAAAAAACAAGCAAAAGAAAAACAAACACAACCACAAAGATGTCATGAAGATATCTGAAAACGTCAGCTTGCCCTCTGCCTGTTGTAAGGCTCTGGCACTGGAGACTCCTTCCAGGAATCTATATAAATACAAGAAAGTTTTTGTCTGGACATCGGTCAGACCTCGCAATTTCAATGCTATCAATGATATCTTTAAGTTTCATATGTTGGAGGACCCGAAACCAGTCTGTCGAGACAGATTTTGTCACAGCATCACGCAAATCTGACTGGACAGAACTTAATGAGATTTTGTCAGTCCTCCTGTATTTGCCTGAAGTTAAACCTGCACCATAAATGAAATCAAAATGTTCAGTAGAAGTGAAGTTATGAGCATTTATGTTCCAGATTATAAACCAGAAGTTTCGACAGTGTACTGCGCAAGTGTCAAACTGTGGGCGCGTCTTAAATCGACCGCTGGACAGAATTTAATGAAACTTTTGCAGTACTTAGATCTCTGGCTGAAGTTTAACCTGCACCATAAAGGAAATCAAAATGTTAACTATGTAAAAGTGATGTTATGAACAGTTATGTGTCGGATTTAATAATCTAATTTACAATAATCTACTAATGCGCTACTCGCTCAATGTAAACAAACACCTGCACCAATAGATATTAATAAGAAAAGATAAACTGAATATTTTTTACTGGGATTAGTTCATATTTTCACTTTGGCTGAAATAACAGCGCTGAAGTGGTAGAAGTGAATTTTAACACGCCGGAGTCGTTTTAAGACAAAACTTGGCGTAAGATACTCAACCTTACAGAATGTGATTTCTTTGTATTTATAAGTTAGACAGAGAGTTCTGCTGTACAGACAGACAGATAGACAGACAGACAGACGTGTACGTGGGCTTCAACCTGAAATAATAATAATATCACTGATTACATTAAAGATCACCAGATTATTTTAACTTTTAACAGATTATTTTAACTTTAAACTATTTCTACAAACTCTTTAACCAACAACGATGTGTATTAATGCTAATGTTAAATAAAGTGAAATCTGCTCAACAAGTTTGTTTCTTTACAATTTTCTGTTGCTTTATAACATGACAAGCAGCATCGTTTTATTAGTAGTAGTAGTAGTAGTAGTAGAAGTAGTAGTATCACTATTATCACTATTAGTTTGAGGACAGAAAGTTTTTACTATTAAAAGTAACTGTAAATGGGTAAATCGTACATGTCGATCTTTAATATATACAGATCAGCCATAACAGGATGTTGCCAAGTATTCTGGGTTGTATAACGGATCGGACCTGTAGATCTGACTTGTTCTCCTGGCGTGTCCCCGCTTTGGGCTCTTTGCCTGCTGGACCTCATGCCCTCAGTGTGGTGGGCTGTAGTGCACTTGGGTGCTCTGGTCCTTTTCTATCATGTCCAGCATCCACTCTTCCTACGATTCATGCTGTACCCTTGGTGCCTGCGGGCATGGGTGAGCCTCGGGTTCCCGTGATAACCAACGCTGATATGTTTATGTTACATGTGATTGTAATGCTGTGGCTGAAATTGTTGTGGTAGATGTTAAATGAAGCACTTCAGGCTGTCCTGTTATGGGGAAATAATCAACTTGAGTGTAATAACAGAAACACACTGCTGGATATTTTTCTATAACGGCACATCCTGAGTGATTTATTCCTTATGGAAAGTGGAAATGCAGGCAGTTGATTGCCAAGTATGTTTCCTACGTCTCTCTTTCTGTTTTTTTGCAACCGTTGCTGATACATCATTGAAACAAAACCTTTCACTTTTCTTTACACAACAAGAAACAAATCACTGTTCGCTTTGCTAAATATTCATGTCTTCATCCAGTCTACTCTTCATTTGTACTGTATATACTTTATAGTCAGCTCTACTTGAATTGAACACACACACACACACACACACACACACACACACACACACACACACACACACACACACACACTCTTCATTCTCCTACTGCGGCACACCGGGCGCGTATATCACAGGTGTGTCCTGCTGTGAGACGGATCATAAACATGTTTTTACACGACTCTCAGGGTACTGCCCCGCCGCTTGTTTATTATCTGTAAAAGCAGCGGTGTTAAATAAAAGCACGCTTAACCCCGCCCCTGAAGGAGATCTCACACTCACACACACACACACACACTCACTCAATACTCATTCCCCTGCATCGCTGGTGCTCAGATCTGATACACACAACACGCTGTGCCCCCTGCTGGTGATAGATAGTCAAACGTTTGCATTCGGGAAAGTCATTATTATTATTGAGTTGTGGGCGGAGCCTTGTCTGACATCACTGAACACACACACACACACACACACACACACACACACAATCACACAATGCTTTTATACATGTGATTTGTTTTTTCACAAGATTTCCTTTTTATACACATGTGAAGATTTTTTTCACGTGAAATATTTTAATGCAGTTAGTTGTTGATTTTCATGTGTGATTTTTTTTTTTCTCAATGCATTTGTTTTAACACAGGATGTGCGCACGTGGTTTATTTATTTCCACCTGATTTGTTTCCCCAAGTAATTCATTGATTTTTTTGTTTTTTTTTATATGAGGATTTTTTTTTACAAGATTCATTCATTTTCATATGTGATTTATTTATTTACTATTTTCACTGTTTTTTTAATGCAGTTTGTTCAATTTCACGTGTGATTTTTTTTCACACGTCCTTGATTTTTTTTTTAGATTAAATAAAAATTTTTTTGGTGGATTTTTCGTGCAATGTTTTCACAGATTTTTGTGGATTTTTTTTATGCAGTTTGTTGAGTTTCACGTGTGATTCTTCCATAATTTGCGAGTGATTTTCAAGTCTGATACGCTTACATAGTTTATTAATTTTTCATCTGACTTTTTTCCCCTCAGAATTCAATCAAAATAATTTTTTTTTAATGAGATTTAAAAATTTTCATGTACATTCACGTTATTTTTTAACGTGTAATGTATGTTTTTAAAAAATAAAGTATAAAAAAAAATAATAACTTGCATATAGTAAACATATGTTACAGTTTTACATGTAGGAAACACGACAAATTTTTTTTTTTTCAATTACGACTTTTACTCTACATGTTCACTTTTCACGTGTTATCGAAGTGTTTTTAATTCACAGTGTGTTTAACGATAAAGTAAACATAAACCTCCCTCATGTGGAAATGTGATTTTTCCATACACGTTTCTCTACTGTTCTCTCTCACTTCTTGTAAACTTTATATTTAGATTTAGCTTTTTTTCTGGGTTTTTTTTGGGGGGGGAGGGGGGCTGAACTCTGAACGCATTGTGCCTGGGTGTTTTATTGAATCGGCCACAGAATGGGGAACAAACCGTGTGATTGGAGCTACAAAGGCAGGCGTTCTGATTAAAAACCTTTTCAGACCTGCTTAGAGCGAGGGGGGGCTGCGAGAACCAGGAACGATTGTTGCCTCTTAAATCTCCTCCATCCCTTGGCTTTCATTGCCAGTAGATTACTGCACTCCTTACTATTCTTCCTGCACAGTTCTTTGCGCTAGGCTGCTTAACTTTAGAATACACACATCTAACACTCTCTCTCTCTCTCTCTCTCTCTCTCTCTCTCTCTCTCGCTACCTTTCTACCTCTCTCAGTTTTTTTTTTTTTTATCATCCCTTTCTGGCACATGAAAAGCTTTAACTGAGGCACTTTCCCAAACAGCCCCGGATAGAAACCGGCTTTCTCTCTGCTCAGCATGCAGCCCTGCTCTACACTGATTTGGACCTACAGTACAGTAATTGCTGCGGAAGTTTGTAGAAGTCAATGAGGATTAAGCGGGCAGAGTCCTGAGTGGCAGGCAGAAGGGTTTGAGAAGAAGAGAAGAATTTATGTGTCTTCTGTTCTCTCTCTCTCTCTCTCTCTCTCTCTCTTTACACAGCTCTACAGCACTAGAGATCTGTCTGAGATTTTCCTTCCTCACAGGGTTCTAGCAGTTTTCTTTTTTTTTTTTTTGGTTTATTCATGATTTTCATTCATTTAATTAAAGAGCTGTTTTTAATCTATTTGCGTTGTTTATTTGAAATAAACTGTTTATGGGTAGCCCGATACCCTCTGCTGGACACTCTGTGGATGTTTATACTCACTGAGATTAATGTACTGAACATTTTATAATAGATAGACAGATAGATCCATCCATCCATCCATCTAGGAACCTCTGTAGTCCAACTAGGAACCGTGGAGGCCAATGGTGATTACAACTGTATTTATTGCCATTTTACGACCGTGGTAGGACCTCCGGTCAACATTCACACGCGTATTACACAGTACGGGAAATTTGGGAACACCAATTAGCCTAAGCCGCATGTCTTTGGATTGTGGGTGGAAACTAGAGAACCTGAAGGAAACCCACAAAGCACTGGGAGAACCTAGACAAACTCCATGCACACAGACCCTGAAGCGGGAATCGAACCCAGACCCTGAAGGTGCAAGGCAACAGTGCTAAGCACTACGCCTATAGATGGATAGATACTTACAGTACTTACTTACTTACGTACTTTACTGATCCAGAAGGAAATTCAAAATGCAAAGAGTTTTCAAGTCAAACTGAGACTTTCTTTCGAATTAAGGCGTAAAACTGATATTTACAGAAGACATCAAGCTGTAGAAACTGTTATTCGTAGAAAAACATTTAAACGGCGCAAACGTTTTTAAATAAGCTTTAAATGTTATTGTTCTCATGAACATTCGAAGAGTGGAACGTCTGATCCTTTAAAAACTGATGGATGACTTGTCACTGACATGTGGAAGAGACGTACCTGTCTGTGGGAATTATTCACCAACACCACTTGCACATTACAGAAACTCGCCACATCCCTCCCCGTACAGTCCTGAACTCGCCAGGAGTTCCTGGGAGGCCGGCGTTTCAGACGTGAAGCAGAGCAGTCTGATCACGGCTCCGGTGTACTGAGAAAACTTGATGGTGTCCAAGCACTAGTGAAACACTGGGATAAGTGCATTAGTATAGAAGGAGATTATATAGAGAAATAAAGGCAGTTTTTACTTTTTTATATTTATATCTCATAACTGTGTTCTGTTATTCTGCACAATTAAAAATGACTTGAACGCCCCCATAAAAAAAGTCCAGTTGCAGCTTTCAGGCTGAAGCTCAACAAGTTTAACCTCATTTCCGTCACAACAAGACATCATTTTTTAATGATTGCAGCACCTGTTCGGGGTGTGCTCCTGCCCCGCTCACAGTGTTCCCAGGATACTCTCCAGATCCGCCGCAACCTTGACCAGAATGATGACAGTAATGATAAATCAATGAGTTCCTTTCTCGTTAGAACTCAAGTACTAACAAATCTAAAACTGATGCAAACTAATCTAAAAACATCAGCTTGTCTGTTCCTGGGAATATATTAACTTGTGCTTTATGAAAATAGATGTCCAATCTATACACTCAGATAAAAAAAATTTTTTAAAACATAAAAGAGGACACATGAACACGGCTGGGAAAATAACCTACCTGCAGAAAGTGTATAAATTATACCCGTTTCAGATGTTTTTTTTTCACAGCAGAGGCTGTGTAGGCTGTAGAGGGCCTGCTAGATGAATTACACACTATATATATATATATATATATATATATATAAACACACACACCATAGGAAGGCTACAAAAGCTCTTGATGTATCTGTTAAACCTCCTGAGCTGGCTGTAGTTCCATAAATAGGCTTTCTAGGAGTTCAATCCAAAGCAATGCTACACCGCCGGAATAGAATGTTAATCGAATCCTGGATCAGCTAGTAATGAGTCCGCTCATTACGCTTTATATTTTTCTTACACAATACTGAGTATCCAATGTTACGCTATACTGGCCTCCTAATTAAGTGATTAAGCCGGCATCCTGCAAGCTTCCGTCTCCAGTTTTTACAAGACTTCAGGGGGCAATGCGATGTGCTTTTGTCCTATTTTTACATCCTACAACTAAACACAGGAATAAAATATATCAGAACCTGATTCCAGTCCAGAGTTTAGTCCTGTATCGACTAATACTTGCATCAGAAGAAATATACGTGTCAGAAATCTAAATATTTTTTATAATGTCTCCTTCTCACAGGTGCACCAGAAAGGAGAAGTGTGAAAGGTCATCGGAGCCACGCCGCTTCACCTCGGACATCAAGCAGTGCGTCAGGCTGAGCGTCCATCCCAGTAACATCTCCGTGTCCCAGTACAGTGTCACGGTGAGTCCGTGCCCTTTAACTCCTTCACATCACGCACTCAGATACATCCAGTCATTCCTAATGAGGTAACGCAAACCCGGCACTCTCGCTTATTCCATCAAAAAAACATCCCTCACGGTTTGAGCTGCTGTATACGATGTTGCACAAGCTGAATCTTACTTCTTATAAATTATTCAAAAGCTTGAGAAAGAGTGTGAGAGAGAGACAGAGAAAGAGAGAGAGAGAGAGAAGCAAATTAGAATCAGCCCAGGACAAACACGCCGTATCTTCTACCTAAAATACTAACAGGGATCGCTTTGATTCTGAAAATATGTTATCAGGAATAGCTAACAGGTTTAGGAGCTAATTTTCTACCTGCTATATTAGTTAAAGCTGAGTGTCAATAGCAAACAGAGATGCGTTAATTTGCTACCTCGCTTAGAACGAACCACGGTTAAAATCTGAAAGGTATGTACATGTAGGGCTGAAAACATAGTGTACTCATAAAACTTCAATTATTGGCCAGAAATACACTATATGGACATAAGCGTTTGTCCAAAGCTGATAATTGTTGCCCCAGTGAAGGACAATCTCAATGCTTCAACTTACCAAGACATCTTGGACAATGCTATGCTTCTATGCAACTTTGTGGCAACAGTTTGGAGAAGGCCCTTTTCCAATTCCAACATGACTGAGCCCCAGTGCACAAAGCAAGGACTATAAAGACATGGTTTGATGAGTTCAGTGTAGAAGAACTCGACCGGCCCTAACACAGAGCCCTGATCTCAACCCTGAACTGGAACGGAGATTGCAAGCCAGATCTTCTCGTCCAACATCAGTGAATGACCTCATAAATGCTCTACAGCAGTGGTCTCCAATGAATGTTTTTGCACCATGGAACGGTTTTATGTAAGACAGTTTTCCACGGACCGGCCTTGTAACAAAGCACAATAAAGTGCATAATAAATATAACACCATAACGCAGAAGGAGCTTGTTTCCATGTAACGAGACGTTCCTAAAACACACCGCAGACTCTGATAGCCAATAAAACCAAAAAATAAAATAAAATATATATTTTTCATCCTTTCTGTATGGCCTGGCACCAAATCATCCACAGCCTGGTACCGGTACCAGTCTGCGGCCTGGTGAGTGGGGACCACTAGTCTACAGAATGAATGGGCACAAATTCCCACAGAAACACTCCAAAATCTTTTGGACAGCCTTCCAAGAAGAGTGGATTTGGTTTGGCCAAATACTTATTTCTCCATGTAGTGTATAACAGTGAAAGACAATAAAGAGCACAGAGCCGTTAAATTAATTATAGGTATTGATATACTGTATGTTTCTGTGGCCCAAATATGCAGAAGGTTTTCACATGGCGGTTCTGCAGTGCTTTAACTCGGATCACAGCGGATCATCTACAAACAACACAGTACATTTGATTCCCTTCCTACAGTTGAATCACTTTCCCGATGTGCTGGAGGTCGTTCGGGAATAACAGAGACTTCCTCGAACAGAATGTGGACTGGTTGTTTTGGTTCACATCCAAGTGTGTTCTCACTTGCCTAAAGATCTGCACCGGGGAGGAAAACACACCATGGTTCCATTCACACAGACTCAACACCAATTTTTTTTTTGGTTTAAGGCGGTCTGGTTTGGTTCATTATGTGCAGTGTGAAAATAAAGCAAACCAAATCACGATATGTGTGAAAGCACTCATGCATTTGACTTTTAAGATTGTATCCCATCCTGTAGCCATGTGATGAGCCATACTGTCGAATGTGATTTATAAACATAACATAAATGATAACATCTGTGACATCTGGGAAATTATGGAATTATTATTGTTCCTATGTTATATCTTATAGAAATTCCAAAGCTGTTTTCTCAAACGAAAATAAAATCCTATTTATTCGAGGTCCATCAATGCAGCCACATTGAGTAGACTTGGACGTATTTCCATAGCCATGTTTCTCCACCTGTATGTTTGGCAGCGTTTGCAGTCCACCAGGTTGGGCAGATTAACTGTGGTGAAAGCTGCACATTTTTTAATCCAAATCATGACTAAATAAATAAACAAATAAATAAAAAATATAAGATGCAAAGACAAAACCTCTCCAAAATGCCGGTGCTCCTTGACCTTTTTCATTATTCAATATTTGTTTGAAGAGATTAAAGCCCGCCCTGTTTGCAGAGGCTGCTGGGAATTGAGATTTTGGAGCTGGAATTAGTTTTGTCGTAGAAAGAATAGAGATTTCTTTTTCTTTTAATTAAAATGCATCCAAATGAATTTCACCCTTATGGTTTTCTGAATGTGTGATTTGTTTTTGTTAACATGGAGTGGTACTGAAGGAGAGCATCACAGACCACATTTTTCTAATTCAAATTCTAATCTTTGTGCAATCACTGGATATTCTCTTTCCGTAGATTATGTACTCAGGAAGGAAATATTTATTTTTGAAGGTTATTGCTAAGTTCGTTAGAACAATCTGCCTAAATCCAAGTTTCTCACTTTTGCAACTAGTTATGCGCTAAAGTGAATATTTCTCTTATCTAACTAGATTGCCTTGTTTTTTGTATGAGGATGAGAGTAACAGACCCATATATACAGTATCATAAATTTTGCCGTTTAGGTTTCGCAACAATCATCACCTGAAAAATGACAACATAGATTTTTTTTGTAGTCACTTGAATTAAAATTTGTGAAAACTACAGCACATGAATAGTGTTGCTATGCAACCGCGACCTCAAGATGATGACAGTCATACGTACCAGCTGCCTTCGTAGCCGTCCTTCCTTTCAACTCAACATTTCAGCCAAAAAAAACACCAAAAAAAACAGACTTTTTATATTTTGCATGTCTTTCTGCACAAACTATGTCATCCACTTTTTCCCTATGATTTTGAGAATCGATCAAGGATAAACATTGAATATGAAAACCTACAGTATGTGAATATGAGAAAGGGAACAAATGTTTTACTGTGACAGGCTGCAAATTGCCCAAAGATATATGAGTTAAAAATTGGTTGTTTATGTAACACCCTCAGCAGCGACCTCATTTCCCCTCTCGTCTGTTCCGAACCACTCAGCATTCAACATCACCAGTACAGTATACTAATCTCCGGGCTCATCATCTTCAGTTATCTGCACCTGTTTCTCCCTGGTTCATGCTTTAAAGTAGATGTTTTTATGCTTGAATGATTCATGGGTCACTGTGAGGCTTAACAAACGGAAAAACATTCTGGACTGAAAATGAGAGACAGAGAAAAGTCCTTCAGGAAGCCTGGAGAACTATTCCTCAAGACTACATTAAAAATATAAGGTCTAGCACTTTGGAAGCAAAATATGAAGAAAAGACTTTTGCAGAGGAACTACACAAGGAACTTCAAATAATTGTTCATTCACATATGCCTGGGCCGTCGGGATGAACTTTTTGAGGAACATGACATTCAGCATAGCTCAGAAAATGAAACCTGTGTGTTAGTTAGAGCAAACATTGATTTTAATCAGCTTATGTTCTTAATTTGATCAATTTGATTGAGATAATTGTGTCTTTCGAAACATAATCATGACAGATGGCACATACCATTTTTTTTTCAGATACTGAAACTAGTAATAATAAAAAATAATCAATTGTTTTAAATACATACATTTTTTATTTCACTTAAAATACAGACAAAACTAATCAGCTGAGAAACACAACTTGTGCAAAACTTCACCATAAGTTTCATATGACAATATAATAAATACAGAGTCAGCCAAAAAATTTATACACACTTTAGGAAAAGAAAAAACTTGCATAAATATTTGAACACAAAATTTATTGCTATTCATTATGAATTGATTTATATGATAATGTTATGATAATACTATGATAATATTATTTATATTATATTAATTTCATATACATCATTCTATTTTCTTTTCCTGAAATGCGGATAATTGTTTTTTTTTGCTGACTCTGTATGAGAAAGTGAAAAAATATATACATTTAATATTTAAAAAAATGTTTAAAAAAAAAAAAAAAAAAAAAAAAGCTTTAAGTTTATATCTATAAAGCTCCAAAAAATATATTTTCCAAATCCCACTGAAATTTTTGCAATTGTTCCAGGATCGGATTAGATTTTATTTCCCCCCGATATCAGATTTTTTTAAACAGTTTTGAAGATTTGAACAGTCAGTAATTAATTGTGTTCATTTATTGTGTTAATTTAATTTATACCAGCAATTAAAAAGAAAATAGTTCATATATATTTTGTCACCTAATTTAAACTTTTTATTGTTGAATGTTTAAAACTCTCATGTGTCTTGAGGTTTTGCTTATCCTTTACCTGAGAACAAACAGAAAAAAGTATATTTTTCTTTTGAAGCTGATAAGCTGCAAGCAAACTGTACGTATAAAACTGAACACTGTCTTCCTTTGTGCAAGTAAAATAAAGTCACTGGTCAATAAACATAAGCTAGCTTGCTAAGTATTAATTAGCCAAAAATGCTATCTGCTTAAACTTAGCTTGTGGTAGCTTGCTAATTTCAACCAAATTGTTGTTTAAATGTCAGGGGGAAAAGTTATTTAACTAACTTAAAAGAAGTGAAAAGGCAGTCTGGTGAAAGTTTCTGAACTCAGTTACTGTATGTTGCTAGTGTCAGATCTGGTTTTAGGGCCGGCTGTGCTCTGATTCAGACAGTCCTTTTCTCATGAGTGTACAGACACTGCTGAAAAATTCCACCTCGCTAAGATTCAATTCAATTATATTTATTACATGTGTACCTTACAGCACAGTGAAATGAGTTTTTCACATATCCCAAGTTAAGGGCCTTGTTTAAGGCCTCAACAGTGGCAGCTTGGTGGTGTTAGGGCTTGAACCCATGACCTTCCGATCAGTAACCCACAGCCTTAACGGTTTGAGCCACCACTGCCGGGGGTGGTTATACTGTATTCACCCTCTGAATACAACAGGAGCAAAGCCATTGGAAAAGTCTTCACAAACACAGTATGTCAAACATAGTGTCATAGTTTCATTTCAACAATGACTTTTTCTGTCCATAAAGAAGGTTTTCAGGATGCAATGTTCAAACATGACATAAAGGAAATGATATATTCCAGGACTGGATAATAGAGTCAAAGCCAAAACCTGTCTCGGAATGATATATTGTGTTTTTCTACGTAGTTTCAAGAGATCTCCGTACAGTTGGTTGTTTTTTTTTGTGTCAGAAAGACTATAGCAGTCCACATTTAGATTTTTTTTGGTTCACATATACAAAATGTACAGTAGGCACCAGTGTAATAGGGGGTCAAAACGAGCTGGTGGAAAGCATAATGATATATTCGTAGAGGTTTGTGCAAGGTAGCCGATAAAGTAACAAATTTGAATTTGTTGAAAACCCATAGCATTGTGAATTGCAATGAATATAAAATCTGTGCTGCTGTACCTCCGGGACAACAACTTTATTCTAAACAAGATTATTATTTTTTTTTTTTTTGGGTGGCCTTTTTTTTTTTTTTTTTTTTTTCCCAGCACCGTATATTTAAACTCTACACTATAAATATAATATAAATGTCATCCCTGGTACAAATGTGGTTATTTGCAGGAAATATACCTCCACCCTGCTCCGAGCCCCGGGTAACCTTTTCTGAGTTTCATTTTAATATATATTGAATACAGCGACTTTAAAAGTCTGCCAGGGACGGACAAGGGGAAAGCACTCTGTTTTCTTTGTCCCTAAGGGCAGGAGCTGTGACTTCCACCCATTTGTATTTAAACCTCCCTCTGCCATCACAGCAATATATTTCCATTTTAAGTAACCGGTTCTGTATGATGATTTATCAATTTCTCTCGCTGATGCGTTTCGCTCGGACTCAAAGGTAATCAGGGAGCAGAGAGCCGTCGCCTCTTTGTGGATTGCGTGGAGGCTCTTGGTTTATGGTCCACGCTTCCTCCGACGTGAGGGAATTTTCATATTCATCCCGGCCGGGCATCCGAGTTTACAGTACCTGCTCGAAATGTAATTGGAGAAATTCTCAGCTTTGCTCTCTAAAAGAGGAAAAAAGTAAAGAGAGATAAAAATCCCCGCATCAGCTTTTGCATCCCGAGAAACGGATGGAGGAGGGTATCTTGCTTGTAAGAGTCTTCCTCCCCTCATTAAATAGCAATATAAAAACAGCATAGGTCAGCAATTCTGCTGGCCAAGAGCTGTTACAGCCCCATATCACGCCTGAAGAGCAGAGAGGGACGAGGCAGCCTCACAGGCCCATTGCTTTCTATCAATATGGATATTTAGAGTTGACCTGCTTCACCTACACGATGCTGGTTAACAGTGTGGCCAGAAATATTCTCAGCTGGGAGAGCATTGATGTATGGCTTGCTTAGGAATCCAATAAACTTGAACTTTATACGTGTGTCCGCAACAAAAAGGCGGGATTTGATAAAACACTGTGAGGTTAAAAAACAGGCTTCATCGTTTTTTCTGATCCTGTTCCTCACATTCCTGTGCTCGGTTCTTCCTGGTTTTGTGCCCTGCTACATATTCTAAGATGGTTTTCTGTTCAACACGCTTGTAACGTGTGCTTATTTAACTTGCCATGGCCTTCCTGACCCTTCAAATCACTCCCCTATCACCTCCACCTACTAGAGCCGTGTGATGCAAGGTGTCGTTTTATAATCGATTCAGGTAACTGAATCAATGCTTTTGTTTTTTGATTCAGAATCAATTTTGATCTTCTGCAAATACACGTTTTCCAACAGAATCGTGTCTCTTTCTTTTGAGTTAATGTGAGGTTTATACAATAATGTCACTTACTGTACTGGAGTTGCAGAAGAGAGGCAGGAAGAAAAAGCATATCGCTTTGTACGAGACAAATTTTTTTTATTATTATTAAATTAAATTATAAGTCTGCACATCATATTTTTGACACACCTGCTCTAACAACCTCAATCAATCAATATTCGGTGTGACTATAACGTTTAGGCCATATAAACACTCCTACAGTATCTCCTTTCCTAGGTAAATCCTACAGTAAGTAATAATCCTACTGTATGTGTATCGTTTATAGTTTCATTGCACTCGAATGTGTAGCAGAATGAACGTTTGGCCAGCTTCTGTCTCCTGAAGCTCACCCCTATCACTGAGCCGTATCACAAGAGGCCGAGTCCCTCAGGCAGCTGGACTCATCGGGTTTGCCTTGTTAATCAGAGCTCCTTCGGTGCGGATTGGACAGGCTCTAAAAGCCCACCGTTCAGCTGGCTAACCAGCTACATCAGGACTGGAGAGATCTCCATGTGAGTCTTGGCTAATGCTCCTCTTGGCAAATGTCCTTCTGTGGCCAATAAAGAAAATGAAATGAAAAATTATAAAGGGATAGGAAAAGGGAGCACGGGCAAGAGCAGGGAAGTAAATGAGACCTTTCTGAAATAACAGCTTAAATATTAAAGAGAAAAGGTCAGAAGGTATAAAGAATGTGTCTGTGTGAGATCGCAAGGAGACGGGGGCAAGACTGGGGCCATTACTGTTTCGTGATTGGATTTGTCCCTTTTATTGATTTTTTTGTTTTGCTGTTTTTGTATTAAGCGGCACATTTTTCCCCCGGGTGAGGCAAATAAAAGTAAAATAATCTAGGGAGTTATGTGACCAATCTTCTCTCTCTCTCTCTCTATTTCTCGCTCTCGCTCTTCTCCGTCTGTCTCTCCAGGGTCCAGCGGCTCACATTAAAGTCAGCGTGGCCCTACAGATGGTTGGGTTGTATCAGGAGCAGATGGTCATGCTCAGATATTTATCTAACCACACAGTGGATTTTTTTTTCCCATTTTTGGTGGCTGAGGTACATCTGAAGGTTAAAGCAATAGATTTTTTTTCCCCCTCAAAAAGTTAACGCTCATGCTGTTCGGTTTCAGAGTCCACAATTGAAAAGTACTTTGGTGGACTGGTTAAACATGGTGTTATAAATGAACAGAATGAATTAAACTGGACTAAATGTCACTGTCTTCTGCTTTGCAGCTCGTCCTGGAAGCCCACAATGTTCCCGAGCTCTCCGCTGGCGTGAACTGCACCTTCGAAGACCTGGCTGAGATGGACGGACTTGTAGAAGGCAATCGCATCACTTGCATCTCTCCAGCCGAGAAAGAGGTCCCACGCATCGTTATAGACCAAGGTGTGTCTTAGAGACAGTAATGCCGGTCTTCTTAGTCCTAGCATTGGTCCATTGGGATATCTCCAAATTGTTGACGTATTCAAGGGCCACACGAGTAGCTTGGCTGTAAAAAAAACAGTCTAGAAGGACAGGATGTGGTTGGATGAGAAGAAGAAGAACCTGGGAGAGAAGCCAAGTTCTGTGTTATGAAAAAGAAAAAGAAAAAAAATGCACTATGATGCCTGGTGCATTCTGGATGTAGCAGTATAGCACTGGAAAATAAGACATTAGTTAGAGACTTGGACAAAGAAACAGCAGAGTATCAGAATAATTAATTTAGCAGTAATATAGTGCCCCCCCCAGGTGTGCGTGGCTATACGCATCACTCAA
Organism: Clariallabes teugelsi; assembly: GCA_030014215.1. NCBI lineage: Eukaryota > Metazoa > Chordata > Actinopteri > Siluriformes > Clariidae > Clariallabes > Clariallabes teugelsi. The sequence goes on from JAQMYG010000004.1 coordinate 4,625,334, forward strand.
CAGAGCCAATCAATGCAATAGTTCACCATGTATAGGCCGAGTGTGCAGAAGAAACGGAAACAAAAGCGCGATAGAGCACGACTTACTCCAAGAAAAGGAAAGTAGACTATGAAAACTGAACCTTCAAAGATGAATGGACAGATCAACATATGTTTATTCTTCCTGCAGGAAGTTTAAAACCAGTTTGTTTCATATGTTCAAAAACCGTGGCGATAATAAAAAGCTGTAATGTGAGGTACCATTATGAGATAAAACACTTAGAGTCATTAGAGAAAACATATCCACTGGTGATGGTTAAGTAAAATACTCGAACTGAGAGCCAGGTACGACAGCGTAACCAAGACTCAGAGAGAAAGATTGTTGTTTGTATTGAATACTAGTACAGAAAGTCATTTACATCTGAACGAGAGAAGAAGGAAGAAGGAAATATACAAGGCCATCAAAGTTCAAACTGCCCACATGTTTTAACATACAGTGATTACAAAAAATTGACAATAAATATTATTGGAATGCTATGGAAAATTTTAAATTGCACAAACGCAAAAATACAATTCAGACCTCGGGTTGTAAAAGTAAATTTTATTGCCCGAACTGTCTTAAATTTTAATTCACTATCACTGCTACAGGGAAAGATGATTAAATATCATCAAAAATATAAAAAATATTTAATGAAAAAAATCACCCTTGACACGATATTCTTCTTCATTTGCTAATTTATATGTTTCCATTTATATTAAAAAGTTTCAGGAATCAAAGCTAGGACTGTAATTACTTTTCGTAACTCCTCCTGTACTTTTTACGCGTTCCATAAGACTCCACGTCAAACCCTAATTTGTCATGGATTTGTCTCGAGTCCCAGTTTAATGAGACAGAAGTGGAGGCAGTGTACAATTTGAAAGACACCCACTCGTGTACTACTGTCTTTTCACATACTGTTAAAGAATTATTCATCACGCTGCTTGGAAAAATACCAATAATTACAGCAATTACATCAATGGCGAGTGAAAATGGCACCGCACATCAGCGCAGTTGTTGAAAGTGCAAAGTGTCAGCGGGAAAACAGGAGCCCTGGCTGAACCAAGATAAACACATGGCAAGCATTGAAGTCAACTAATTTAACCTCGCTCGCGTCTTGACTTACTCACGTGGCACGATAATTGGAGAGGCTGGATGGGACGATGTGGCCTTGACTCCTGGGAAAACCTCATTTGCATCGCAGGCATTGAAGAGACGGAGAAGGGGAAAGTGAAAGAAATTGAGAGAGACCCCAGAGCAGAGACGCTGGTTTACATGCTCTTTTTGTTTCTCATTATCTCGCCTGCAGCTGTTGACTGGTGCAGCAGGGCATGTTTTGTAACTGAGTGAATAATCATTAGCTACAACGGCATTTCTCTGCCATCTTCATTCTTCCAGCAACCCCTCTTCCCCGCGCCCGGGATCTTTCTGGCAGCGGGATTTAAAAGGCTTCGGAGCTGAAGTGATTAAATCTCTTCGGATGATGACGACGACGCTCTCCGCATACACAGCTGTTCAGCTGGAGAAACCGTTTTGACAGCATTCATTTCGCTAGACGAGAGCGAGGAAGGACAAACACAGAGAGAGTCAGCCTCTCCTTCGCTTTCTTACCCTCTGTCTGTCTCGTTCATCTCCTCGGTTGGTTAACTTCGGAATAATTGAAAAGTGCTCACATCTGGGCAGCTGTCACGAGGTGGGTAATTTTTCCTCATATGAAAGCGTCGCAATTTTCTGCTAATAAAGACGGCAAAGAAGAAACATATTTATACTTCCCTCGGCTCTACAGAAGAGGAGTATAATGCGCCATACCAAATAGCTACTCGATCCTGAGGAGACAGATTCAATTTTAATTTCACTATGGGTGACCGCGCTACATTATTTGCATATATCCTGAAAACCTTGACTGGAACATTTCAAATCGTGAGATCCATCAACAATTGACTTATCGCTGTTTGAGTAAGTCAAGCGCTTCAAAAGTGCTACAAATGATGAGCATGTCTGTACCGTACAGCGGTACCTCGGCCTACGCGTTTAATCCAGTCCGGAGGAGAGTTCTTAAGGCAAAATTACGTTTTGCGAAACGCATTTTCCCTAGGAAATAATGTAAATGCAGATAATCCGTTCCAGCCACCCAAAAGTGTTACCAATATTACCAATTTCCAACAATATAATCACGTTTATGCATATAAAAACAATCAAAACATTTAGAGAAGACATATAAATAAAATAGAGATTAAACCTCACTTTATGATGCCTCTTGAACTAAAATCGACTCCCTTTTCTTCTTGCTACTGTTCATGCTAACATTCTTGCGACCCGTAATGCTATGTTTTCACTAAATCTTGCACAAAAAGCAAAATAAACACAAATATGTAAACTCACTTCGCTAGGCTTTCATGCATGCGCAACATGACACGTTGATGCAAACAAGTTTTGAACGGACCACGGACGTACACTTATGAACGTACGTGCAATGTAGCGCAAGCTAGCGTTCGATTTGGCTCGGTTCTGTCGTTTGTTTGCCAAAAATGCTTCACATTTCTTTTAAAATTTGAGTTCCTAAGGCAAAAATTTATGAGGCGTATGCCGAGGTACTACTGTACTTCAAAATCTCAGTAGTTTTTTTAATCAATTATTCAAAATTTAGAGCTTATGCCTTTTAAGGTTTTTAATGCGGATTTTTTTTACGGACAATCCTAGGACGAGTCAGAGAAAATACGTATCTCATAAAACGCAGACATTAAATGTGAGGAGACAGGGTTAGATTCTGCAAATCGCACATTTTTATCCCGTTCATACATCAAGAGATTTTTCCCATGCATCTTCGAGATATCCGAGGAGAACCTGTTGCACCGAGAGATCTATGGGGTGGCTTTATGACTGTCTCTGAGAATAATAACGACTTTATGCATCCTTGGAGATGGAGGGGAGAAAAAAAAAATCAGGCACCATAAAGTACAAAGCTTACCAGACGTCTAGGGTCTTAGGACCTCAAAATGCCTGGTTTAGTGAAGCTAGAAGGAGAACGAGAAGAGAAGGTCATTTATTAACTCGCTCCCTCATCCTTTCATTATTTCGTCTCTCCTCAGCGTCATGGTAACCATATGTGTCCTGTGTGACTCATTAAGAAGGCACACGCGCCAGGGTGTGTTAGGAGGTCTGCACATATACACACACATGCACACACACACACACACCAGCCATCAAGGTAACATTTAGGAAGACTAATTAGGACAGATTCTTTGTCAGCCACACTTTCCAGTGATTGATGAATGATTCCATCTTTGTTGAAGAGACTGAGACAGAAGGATAGAGAGAGAGAGAGAGAGAGAGAGGGGTGTTAAAGAGAAAGTGGGAGATAGTGGGAATGAATCAGAGGCAAAGATAAAGAGACAAAACAAGAGTGGGTGACAAAGAGAGGCGAGCGCTCTTCCATCGAGAGGGGAGATGTCGGCATCCGGCTCATTGAATTAAACATGAGGTTCTTCATTAGCGCTGACAAAAGGACACCGAAAATCCTTTGTGCCTCGCATTCATCAGCTTGTACAGGTTCCTCTGTCTTTCTTCGCCCTAATCTCCCTTTTTTTAAAAAGGGGACTTTGAAAGACTTTCAGATGGACTTGAAGCTTTTTATATTTGAAGCGCATCAGGTAACAACGTCGTGTTATGCAGGTGAACTCCAACCCTCAGGATGTGCTGCTCTGTTAGGACGCATGATTATGCAGCTATACACCTGAAACATACTCTACACATTTATGTGTCCCTTTAGGTTCTTTTATAGTAGCCTTAGAAATAAGTTTTAGGAAGATATGTCAGAGGCTTTTCTTGCAGATTTCAGGAAAGAAAGGGTTCAAGTTAAATCTGGAGCTCAAAGATTCATATTCCAAATCCTGGGACTCAACTTTTACTCAACTTTTTTTTAAGTCCAATTCCAGTCCAGAACCTCCAGATGCAGAGTCCAACTTCTAAAGACTCCCCTAAGTCTTAAGCTTTAATCTGTTGAGTAGAAGTCATGTCCAGTGTCATCAAGTGGTAGGTCAAGTTCTCCACTAAGAGTCAAGTCAAATTCGCCCAATTTGGCGTAGACATTAGCACTGTGGCCTTGCACCTCCAGGGTTCTGGTTTTGATTCACGCATTAGGTCTGTATGCAAGGATTTTGCATGTCCTTCCCGTGCTAGGTGGATTTCCTCCGGTTTCGGTGTTCCCAAATTACCCGTAGTGTGTGAATGAGAGTGTGTTTGTGTATGTGTGCGTCTTGGGATGGATTGGCACCCTGTCCAGGATGTACCCCGCCTTGTGCACATAGTCTCCTGGGATAGGCTCCAGACCCCCCCATGACCCTTCATACAGAAAAAAGCAGTATAGAAAGTGAATTAGTGAGTAAGTGAGTACCAAGCTGTAATCCAAGTTAAGCAAATTCGTCCAATCTGTAGACCTACAGGGAATTTTGGAGTCAAATCCAGTATTAATATTCATAGCCCAGATGTACATATGGAAATTTAAAGCTATTTTCACATAACAAAGCCACATTGCTCTATTCCGGATTTGTACGTCATGATGGTTCAGTTTCATAATTACAAGTGACTTTTATCTGATTTTAATGCGGACACGCGTCCGTCATCTGAAACGGTGCGTACGTGCACATCGATACGTCTTTGATTGGGACGAATTGGTTTGAAACGTCATGTTAGTGCAAGCACTCATTCTTTTCAAACAATGGGTTAGTTGAGGTCCAGAAGAAGGGAAAAAAAGCCAGACATCTTGCTTTAGCTGTTTATTAGCTGTTGCTAGCACTGCTACATAATCCATGTTCTGCCTGTGTTGACTGACGACGTCAGCGAGCACGCAACGCATGTGCAGAGGCAAAAAGTCACATGAATTCTGATCTGCTTGTTTCATATTCAGGTCACATGACCGTGGATATGTATTTGATCAATGACCACATACAGTACGAAAGTGACTCAGATCTGATTTAAAAAAGCATCCAGACAGCCATTAAAAAAAACAAATCTGTGTGAAATTAGGATTTAAAAAATCTGAATTGAGTCAATTCTGGTAATGTGAACCAGGGTCCAAAGCTGAAGAATCCAGGTTCAGGCCAGATGTCCATTGTACAGAATTAAGATCAACCCTATAGTCAGGGTTCGGGGTCGGCGGTTCAATTCCCGCCTCCGGTCTCCCGTGCTTGGTGGGTTTCCTCCGGGTACTCCCGTTTCCTCCCAGTCCAAAGATATGCAGATTAGACTAATTGGCATTCCCAAAAAATTGCCCGTAGTGTGTGAATGACGATTGGGCCTCGAGCTGGCAAACCAACCTCTCAAGTAACTGCCACAGAAATGACAGATATATCTCCAGGGTGGGGATATCTGTTGCCTGATGTCCTGGGTGACATGTGGATGTGCAAAAAAATTATATAGTTATAGTCTTGTCCAAAGTTTTTAGCTACGGAGTCAAATGCCATAAAATCCATGTCAAGTGAGAGTTACGAGGTACAAAATGAGCCCAGAGTATAGAATCACTGCCAAGAGTCCAGAGTCTAGAATCCGTGTCGAATCCAGAATGTGGAAGTGTTTCCTGTGCAAAGGTGTGTAAGTTATTATTTATTATTTTAAATATTTATTGACTGCATAAATGTGTTTCCTTGTTTTCCAGGTGACCACCAGATAGTGCAACTCTACCTCAAGTCTAAAGAAACAGGACTAGCTTTTGCCAACACAAGCTTCGTCTTCTACAATTGCAGTGTCCATAAATCGTGAGTATATCCTTATTACGCTGTTTCATCTGTAGCATTCATCTTAGTGTAACCCAAACCTCACCTGCTATATTTTCTTTTTCTTCAGGTGTCTTTCTTGTGTTGGAAGCCCTTACCAATGTCACTGGTGTAAGTACCGTCACATCTGCACCCATGACCCACGCAGCTGCTCTTTCCAAGAGGGACGGGTCAAGCAGCCTGAGGTGAGTCGTGATTTCTCACTTGCTCACTGCTTCCTATCATTGATACGTACTTAAATGAAGTTTAACGAGGGTACAACTTGGAAAGCAGCTGATCTGAAGGGAGCGGCGCGGTGGCTTAGTGGTTAGCACTGTCGCCTTTCACCTAGAGGTTTGATTTCCACCTCTGTGTTCTGAGTAGGGTTGGGTATCGTTTGGGTTTTTTTCGATACCGGTGCCAAATCGATACTTTTAAAACGGTACCGGTGCCAAAAC
>JAQMYG010000004.1:4650156-4677483 GCA_030014215.1 Clariallabes teugelsi
AAATGAAGTCAAAAGTTTAACTAAAACAAAACAAACTAAAGGGGCGTTTTGGCGCCCTCTAGGGGCTAACCCTGACAAACGTGTGCATTGACATATAAACCTGAAGTCCTAAACCTAAAGCCAAAGTGAAAGAAAAAAATGATCAGAACCTTCTAAATAAACAATCAATAATCGAACAACTGTAAACCCGACACTCACCGGGCCGCTTTATTAGGTAAATCTTGCTTGTACTGGGTTGGATCCCTCCATTTGCCTTCAGCACTGCTATAACATTCCTTATAGACATGACAACATCACACAGTTGCTGCAGATTTGTCGGCTACACATCCATGATGTGAATCTCCCGCTCCACCACGTCCCAAAGGTGCTCTGCTGGATTAATATCTGAAAACCAGTTTGGGATGATTTTGGCTTTGTGACATGGCATGTTATTCTGTAATCAGGAGAGCATGGACACGGTCAGCAACAATACTCAGGAAGGTTGTGACATTTAAACGATCCACGGTTGGTACTAAGGGGCCGAGAAAACATTCCCCACACCATTACACCTGCACCACCAGCAGCCTGAAACAGGGAAACAAATCCATGTTTTTTAGGTTGTTTACAACAAATGTCGACCCTACCATCTGAATATTGTAGCAGAAATCGAGACTCATCAGAACGGACAAGGATTTTCCAATCTTGAACTTCAAGAGATCATCTTGAAGATGTATAGCTATACATTTAGCTATTCCTATGATCCTGATAGTTCATCCTTCTGATCTCTCCATCTTCCCCCTTCATTCTGATAGGATACAATCCACAGTCCCACACCGGCAAGCTAACAGAGCAAAACCCAAAGACAGCCTAAAGATGACAGCGCTGTGACTATGTAGGATGTGTGACAGCGCCGTTCTCAGATGCACACTGCTGTTTTGCGTTCCCACAAAGACCCTTTTTTTTCCTGCACCTCAAATACCCAAATACAAGCAAAGGAAGTCTGAGCATTTATAGTCGTGCTGTGCCTTTAATGATACGTTACCGTCACCGGTGAATTTCGGAGCTCTGTGGCATACCGAAAAAGACAAACGACACATCAGTAGACAATAAAAGGCATCTGCGCATACAAAATGTGGAAGCTGCGAGTGTATTTGTGTGTATGTAAAATGTTGTGTGTGTGTGTGTGTGTCTGAGTGAAGAATGAGCTAAATTAGGCAGAGGAGGAGAGGAGAGTGTAAGATTTCTCCTCCTGCTTGAGTGCTTTGTGCACCGAGACACGAGATCCGAACCACCAAAGCTGCACTGTTCCGGGGGAATAATTTGATGGACGGAACATCTACCGGGCCGGCAATTAAAAAAAAAAAAGTCTGTTGCAGTTGCTATGGTGACGTAACTTTAGACGAAGGGATAAAGACAAGCAGGATTGCAAAGAAGGGAGGAAAGGGCAACTGAAAGGAGGAATTCAATTTCGAATCTGATTATTCATGTAAAATTAAAATAATAAAGCAATTTGCACTCAAACACAGAAAATACTAAAAGGGCGAATACCTGGATTGGAAAAGCCATGTTTGTCAGCGCTAATAGTGCCAGCTAGACTCCTTCAGCAGATAATCACAGTTTAGTAGCTTCGCATTTACGGCATTTGGCAGACGCCCTTTTCCAGAGTGACTTACATTTTTTATCTCATTATACAGTACATGTGAGCAGTTGAGGGTTAGGGACCTCGGTCGAGGGTCCAACAACTTAAACACCTAATATTGTAAATATTGGCGACTTGATGGCGGTGGAGTTTGAACCCGCAACCCTGTGTTCAGTAGTCCACTGTGTTAATCAGTCCTGCCTGTCACTTTAGTAGCTAGCTAATCAATTATCTTAAAATTACAGCTAAGTACTAGCTGTTGAATAGTATAAACCAGTTACAAAAGAGATCAAATTTCTTGTATAAACCAGTAGAAATTTTTTTTTAAGCTAACACCATCAGCCAGTTTAGCTAGCAGTGCGCTATCATATTATAACTAGTTAACTCTAGGCTACAGTAGGTGTTTAAAATGATTATCAAGGTTCACTAGCATATTAGCTAACACTGTGCTATTGTTTTCTGTATATCGGTTTACAAAGTCTAGTGAACTAGCTACAGTAAGTATTAAAAACTAGCTGGGCTAAACAACATTCATTGCAAATTAGACATTAGATCAAATATTATGTGTTTAAATTAATCAGCTGGGTTGCTAGAAAGGTAACAAATTTAGAATTTGCTATTAATGAAAACTATTAGCTGTGTTTACTAGCATGCTAACACTGCAGTATTATGTTTTAATAATCAAGGTTGAGCAACGTAACTAAGAGTAAATTATTATAGTGTGTTAACCAGACAATTATTTTTTTGCCGCATACACAACCATACACAGTTTGATACACACCATGTCTGTGACCTTGAAAAGAAAAAAAGGGAAGTAAGAAGGCATGGAGGCTACCAGGAAAGAATAAAAAATTTATAATATAAGATCGACTATCTTTTGTTACAATAAAATAAAATAAACCGAGTGAGAATAAAAAATGTAAAAAAAATAAATAAATAAAACAAGCTTAAATAATTTAATTAAAAAATAAATAAATAAAGTGAGTGAGAATAAAAAAATAAAACTAGCTTAAATAATTTAATTAAAAAATAAATAAATAAAGTGAGTGAGAATAAAAAATGTAAAAAAAATAATAAAACAAGCTTAAATAATTAAATTAAAAAATGAATAAATAAAGTGAGTGAGAATAAAAAAATAAAAAAATTAAATAAGCTTAAATAATTTAATAAAAAAATAAAAAAATAAAGTAAGTGAGAATAAAATAGTCTATAAATAAACTAGCTATTATGTGATTAAGCTAATTGTCTGAGTTCACTAGCAAACAGGTTAACTGTTGTTAGTCTTTCTGCTGTTCCCATAGAGGGGGCGCCACAGAGGACAATCCGATTTTAGAATATTATATGATTGAAGTGATAACCCTGTTTTGCTGTCAATGTAGATATGATTATGCTGACTATAATACCATGTACTCCTGAATCTAGGTTTGCTGGCAGGCTAACTATCATGAGGCTAACTATTACATTAGGGAAGGAAATTGCGAATGTTTTTAAATTGAGATCCTTTAATAATAAAAAAAAAATGCCCATAAATGTTTGCTGATGTTATCTGATCTGTCTTTCACTGTTAGACAAGTTCGTAGTGAAATGTGTGTTAATGGCTACAAGTTAATTCCCCCCCTTCTCTTTTTCTCTGTGTGTGTGTGTGTGTTTTCAGTGCACCTGTATAAATGCGACGCGAGGCGTGAGAGCTGTGGTCTGTGCCTGAAGGCTGATCCGCTGTTTGGCTGTGTGTGGTGTAAAGGGGAAAAGCGCTGCACTCTCAAACAGCACTGCCCTCATCCACAGATCATGTGGCTCCAGCATAACGGCATCAACAGCAAGTGCACACACCCGAAGATCACCAAGGTGAACAAACACACACACACACACACACACACACACATACACACACGAAGATGATTCGTCCTTCTTCCCACTGCCAACTGACCTGACCATAAATAAATAAATACACCAGCCAAGATTGACATCAGGAGTGCAGAAGTGGGAAATGTGGATGGAGCTACAGTAGATGCACACTGATAGGGCAATCACAAAATCTTTGAGAGTTTGTTTGTTTCTTTTTTTTTTTTATTTAAAGTGATGTCTTTAAAGCTTTCACTGACAAAATGGAAAACCGAGTGTTCAGGAACAGACGGGAAACAATAATATTCCCACTAGCCTGCTTCTTATCTCCACTTGCCGATCCTTTTTTGTATTTCACCCTTGCCAGGTACAATCTATTGGAGAGCAAAATACTCACATTCGTTCAGTTCTCCTGTATTTCATCATGTAACAAAATGATTTCTTATAAAGTCTTCATCTCTGTTTCCTTTCCTGCGGCAGAAGACAGTGTTTTTGTCAGGAGCAGCCATTGGGATTTCTTTGGCCTAAGGAATTTCTTCTTCTTTTTTTTTTTCACTTTAGATGAAGTCAATAATGCTCTTTGTTCTTGTTTTAAAATTTTATGAATCATAGCACTGAATGGGTGAGCTTCAAGAATTTCCAGCAGTTCATTCACATCCCGGTGATTGAAAGCTTCTCAAGCTGGATGACTTGAAATGAAAAATGGGACCGAGTCAAATAATGACTCTAGTCCTGACTCGTCTTTAAATCGATTGAATTCATTAGTTCTGTGTATCTCTTCCACTCTGTATTCCCCTCTTTTTTTGTATTTCTTTTAAAACACATTTTGCCGAGCATTCTAATGCTCTTCGTTGCAGTGACATCTCTGATGGAGAATCTTTAGTTGAAGTAGAAGTGGGTGATGATTAAGTGTTTTCCTCCACCAGCCATCAATTAGCTTGTCAAAGTCACAAATCTAATCATCCCCTAATGAAAAGAGACAACTCTTCCCCACTCTTGCATGCTCTTTCTTTCGTTCGGCAGATTCCAGCTCGACGCTTATCGGGGAAAGCACTGTAATGTGCTGCGATAGCTGTTAATTGCATGCATTGTAAAGCTGGAGATTAGTCTCAGTAGAGATTTTATTGGGCTCTGTTATTTTGCCACCGTCTACTATAAAATCTGGTGTAAAATACCGTATTTCAACACGGAGCCACACATCGAGCATTCAATATTTCTTCGTTTCAACTGCTGGGTTGCACACCATGACATTTAAAAATTTTATGAATGCATGAGGACGACTTGGATATATGTACAGTGCTAATAGGTCGTTTAATAGCTTTTGACTTTTTCTAATTTGAAACTCTGGATTGCTTGAAGGTGAATGTCATATAGTGCCATTTTCAACCATTTAAAACGAATGAACATCTCTGACATTCACTTTTTTAATTCAAGGTCATACTCTTATCATTACTTTTCAAAAGGCAAAATTTGTCAGAAATGTGGGAACCCACAAGGCTGCATCATAGGAACATTTGATTCGTTATGTCTCTTTTATTTGAGAAATCAGAATACTATGCTTGAACTTATATACAGTTCCAGTCAAAAGTTTGGGCACACCTTCTAATTCAATGTTGTTCTTTTTAAGTGATTTATTTTCAACATTCTAGACCAATACTGAAGATTTCAAAACTATGAAATAACACATATGGCATTAGGCCGTTAAGTAACAACAACAGTCAGTTGTTACTTTGTGACATGAAGGTTCTGGAACAGTTCTTGCAAGAACAGTATTGTGTCAAGTGCATTTGAAAAACCCATCAAGCTCCATGATAAAACTGGTCTTCTCATGAAGTCCATCCCAGGAAAAAAAGACCAAAACTTACCTCTGCTGTAGAGGAGAAGTTCATTTACCAGCCTCAGAAATCACCAATTAACAAACAGCACCTCAGATCAGAGCCGGTAGGAAGGATTTACAGAGCAGAAGTAGCAGATATACATCTCAATATCAAAGGAGATTATTGTGTATTTTGGATAAACACCTTGAGTATTGTTTTGTAGTGTAGAAGGAAATTAACATCATGAAAGACCATGAAATTAGAAGGTGTGTCCATACTTTTGACTGGTGTTATAAGATACATAATGAAATGCAAAAATACATATCAAAGACACCTGGGACATACTCCTGAGAATCACACTGCACGACCAAACAGGTTCAGTGCCACTTTCTCTCAGTCTCTGGCCTGTTTCCCAATTTAGAAATGCTTATTTTTCCATACCTTGTTATAACTGCGAAAAAGTTCTGTAATGAAACTGACCTCTTAGCATGCTATTTAAGAGATCACAGCTGAGCTGGAAGCAAAGCCCCAGTGACAGCAGTTGCAGAGCGCTTAGTGATGGCTGTTTCCCATTGGGATGTAGCGTAAAAGGTTGGCCAGGATGACTGATGGACGGACTACATTGTGATAATAGCACGGCTGTGTGTACACTACCAAAGTGATAACCTCTGGGACAAATCACAAATGACTCGATAGAGCGTGATCCGTCTCATTGACCTCCTCTGTACACAACGGCCGTATATTTCCCAAATGGGCCAAGCCGGAGATTTCACTGAATGGCATGTTATTGATATTAATTTCAGCTGCAATCCTGACTATCAGTCTCGGCTCTGTCAAAAAGATCATGGTTTGGTATAAGGATCAATCTATTTTTTTCTGTACAGATGTCTGGAGGATTTTTTTTTTTTTAAGTCATATCCTCACTGCAGATATTTTGATCAATCCCACCCACTTCTGAAATTTACCTGCTCATGCTGAAAGCTGGACTAATTTCGCCAACTTCAGAAGGAGTTCTGGCCAATCCTGTCCACTCCTGTAAATAACCTCAGCTAATCCCTCCTCCTCTCAGAAGAAGAAAATCGACCTATTCTACCCACCACTGCAAAACAATTTAACCAATCCCAAGATAATTCTAGCTAGTTCTAACCCACCCTGTCCAGAAGAAATTCTGACCAAGTCCACTTAATCTTCAAGCTGATCCTTGACTGATCCCACCCACTCTTGCAGAAGATCCTAACCAATTGCACCACTTCAGAAGGAACCTCTTCTGACCGATCCTGCCCACTCCCACAGTAAACCATGGTCAATTCCAACTGCACACATTTTAACTAATCCTGATGTACCTACTCCCAAGGTACTGTATTTCTATCCAGTCCCACCCTCTTCCAATCCTGATCATTATGGTCTCAGAAACACTTCATGTAGATGGTCTTGACCAATTGCACCAACTTCTGAGCAATTATACCCATGACTACAAACTAATGACCAATCGTACCCACTGTCAAGGTAATTCTCACCAGTGCCATCCTCTTTTGAAGATATTCCGACCACTCCCTCTTGCTTTCACAGACTCTCTTGACCAATCCTGCCCACTCTTGCAGAGTCCCACCCATCCTTTTGAACCCATGTCTTTTGAAGACCCTCTTCCATTTCTTCACCATTTCTTTCCTCTCCCAAAAACACTCTTGACCACTCTTGACTAATTAAGTTGGTTCTGCTTGTCAAAACATGAACATTCCAGTCATTTAATTCACGATGGTCCTGTCCAGTAGAAAGCAATTACCCCATGAGCAGTCTTTACAATCCCATATTAATGTGCCTGGCCTTTTTTTTTTTTCACCCTGCCAAGGCTAGAAAGTCTTTAAAAAAGGGGTTGAATCCATCTTGCAAGGTAATCTGAATGTGTAACCGAATGGTGAAATGAAGCGCACACCAACGAGCAGCATTTCTGATGTAATCGGATTGCAGTCTTTGTTGTAAACTAGACAGTGACATGAGTATTAAGACGCATCAGCATCTAAAATATGATTAAAAAATGATAGCTATCTGAATAACTATTTCTCTTGTGTCTTTTGAGTTGGTTTTCATTACAGGAGTTCATGTTTTTGCATCCTGGCGTCTGCGTCTTTCCACGAGAAACAACCTGTATCTATAGATAATTACAGCTGATTTTTTTTTTCCCACTATAGGCAAGGCTCAGCTGGGCTTGCAACTCATCATTATTCATTGGAAGACACACTCTTTGGAAGCTTTGTAGCTGTGACAGAGAGAGGTCCAATTATCGTGCTGAACCAAATCTCTCACAGGTGCAGAGAGGAAAGAGAGCAGGGTTACTGACTCAGCTCCCAATTGCTTTTGGCTTGTACCAACCGTGGGGATCACAAGGGGGTGGGACGCACACATGTTAATGTCTGTTTGGATCAAAGCCTCGATGATGATCGTTTGTAAGCATGTAATGCCACGGTTTCCTCTGCAGATTACCCCGCTGCGAGGGCCCCGGGAAGGGGGGACGCTGGTGACGATCCGCGGGGAGAACCTCGGCCTGGATTTTCACGAGATCCAGGGCAACGTTAAGGTGGCCGAAGTGGAGTGCACACCTGTACCGGAGGGATACATCCCTGCTGAACAGTGAGTCACTCGCACCTTAAAACAAACACTAGACAATCCAGACCAATTTCCCCGCATCATAGTTCCAGATACAATTAAATTAATGCAGTTAGAATTCATTTAACGCTTTGGTCACGTTTCATTTTCATTTGGCAGATCTGAAGTAGGATTTTTTATTTATTTATTTTTATGTAGCTTGGCTTTTTAATGTTGGCTTTTTCTGGGCTGTGAGTTGTTTTTATTATTATTTTAATTTTTTATTTTATTGTTATTATTATTATTATTATTATTATTATTATTGCATGTACGCACATGTTATTTTAGGACAGAAACTATTTCTAGAACCACAAGTGATTTTATGCTGTATTCATGACTTCCTTCCTCCTTTCCTAATTGTTTAATTACTTGTTTTTGTTTGCATGATGATTGGGAAAGATTGGTATACAGAGAAAGCTAGCACTGAAAAACCCTACTTTAGTCTTGTTTTGTACCCTTATTTATTCAATACATAAGAACAGTTCATGTAAATATGTAAAGAAATAAATTTATGTTGGATCTAAACTATAAACAACAAAATTTTGGTCTACGGTTGCCGCCATGTCGAAATGATGTCACAGAATTCCACCTTTAACTATAAGCTTGAGGCTCTTAAGAAACTACAGGAATTTCAGGTTTTTATTAAATGCTGTTCAAATACTGTAGATTTCTCATTCTCAGTAGTTGAAAACGTCCCCAGTTCCACTCACTAAACCAGAATTACTGTCCCGTTGCTCAATTGTCCTGTGATCTCCTGTGATCTGTTGAACTCTGAAATCTGATTGGTCAAAAGGTGTGGATAAAGTATCCGTACCAATAGCTTTGAGCCGTACAGGTTTTACATAAATGTACACTGTATATAGTGACAGCTCATACAGTACATAGATTTTTCGTGTTTTTGTTCAACTATGGAAGGAGTCTCCAGTGTCGGTGCTTTGTAATTGTCGTAGGTAGTCATAGTCTGAACAGTTGCTTTAAGCTCTCTGACAGAAAAAAGTTTGCACTTCATTCTTTTATTCTTTCCTCATATATTCCGTATATACTGTAGGGTTGAGAGAAATGATGACATTTTCATTCATGACAGACTTTAAAAAAAAAAAAAAGTTCCACTCTCTTAAAACTCCTTTTTTTTTTTTTTTTAGCTGTAGATTATTCACTCTGACCATTTCTGTTCCCATCTTTCAAGCCTGTACGGTTTGAACCCAGTCTGAACCATCCATGCATTGCTTTAATTCGTTTGTGGACTCTACGGAGCGGGTGATAGGATCAGGACCGAAGGCAGAGACGAGTATTAAAGCGGCTTTTAATCCCAGGTCGGGACAGGGGAAATAATTACATGTTATTTTTGTGCGGATTTGAAGAGCCATGACTGACTGAGGGAACAGAAATTATTATTACTTTATTATTACCCTGACCTAAAAAAAAAAAAAAAAAAACTCTTATTTTTGGTGTTTTTCTTTCTTTTTTTTTTTTTATCACTCCTGCAGAATTGTGCTGTCCAAAGTACTGATAAGCCTCTTACGGTGTTGTGTGATAAATGTTGGTTTGTCAAGACAGAAGAAGGAGATTACTGAGTGCATTAACTTTTTCGCTCCGTAATCTTCCACTATTGTTGTTATGCAGAGAACAGTCTGGAAGGTGAAGGAAAAATGCTTTAAAGATATTCCATGTTTGCATGCGTTTTACAGGATCGTGTGCGAGATGGGAAAAGCCGAGTCGAGTCAGTTTGCCGGAAACGTCCAGATCTGCGTAGGGGAGTGTCAACCCGAGTTCATGGCCAAGTCCTCCAAGTACTACTACTTTGTGGTGGGTTCATTTTGCTGACATGGTGAATTACAAGATTAAACCGAGAGACAGATCTTAATCGTGTCCATGTAATTAAAGACCCTTGCCAATTATAGGCTTAAGCGTGCTTGGATTTACAGCAGCGCCACCTCGTGCATCTCCTTATGTCCTGGGTCGTAATGTTATCACACTGAGGGATCGTCCCATAATGAATGTGGGAAGCTGTTCATAAAATTCCTCTCTCTCTCCTCACCAGCCAATAGAAAACACTTAAATCTGGAGAATATGGGCGCTCCTTAACCCCTGTATTGATTCCGACTGTAATCATCCCCATTAACCTCATGTTACATACACCATTATACCGCAGTGCTGCTAAAGTCTGTAATCTGTTTGGTCAGATTGCTAGTGTTGTTTAATTTTCTGTAACAGCGGCTCAGACGCTATTGGCGGCTTTTGTAATGCACTCATTTTCATAGTTAGAATTTCTATAGTAACACTTTATTCTGAGTTACTTGTATAGCAGAATCTAAGGCTAATATGAAACAGATTTTTTTTTTTAATCAAACATCTAAAGTAAGGAAGGAGTCTCCAGGATCAGTGATTTGGATCAAAGTTTTAACGACCACGGGAATCTCTTCAGGATAGAGGAGTTTATACTTTCCAATTTCACGATAATATGACCTCTGAAATAGCACTACTTTTTAAAAATTATTAACTCCAAGAAAGAGCAAAAAGAAAGCCTGTGCTTACCTTCTGTAATGTAAGTGGTATTATACTGTGCACTGATTATCATTATCATTGGTAACATTAACACCAATACCAAGTTAATTGAATAACCATCCATCCATCCATCCATCCATCTAGGAACCTCTGTAGTCCAACCAGTGGTGACCAGTGTACTTATTCCCATTTTTACGACCATGGTAGGACCTCCGGTCAACATTCAGACGTGCATTCACACGCTATAGCCAATTTGGGAACGCCAGTTAGCCTAGTCTATATAGAGAACATGCAAACATTATGCACACAGAAGCCACCATGTCACCTAATTGAATAACATTGATCCCCAATTATACTCTATTAAACTGGTGACAGGATCATGGGCACCCAAAGATCACTACAGCCACTGTGTATGGTGCCCAGCAGGCAAAGAGCCCAAGGCTACCAACCCTGAAACACACAAGGTCTTATGGAATCACACCCTGAGGGTCCAGAGCTGGCACAAGTTGGAACCAAAAGCCTAATGGTTAATGGTTTTAATGTTATGGCTGATCAGTTAATGCATCTTCCACGACTATAAACAGATGGAAAGTCAATCGTCATTCATTGATAAATTAATAAACGGTATAAGAGGAGTGAGATGCTTCCGGAAGTGCCGCGTGGTGGTCTCATGGCACCGCTCCAGCATTGATTATTTTTCTCTAACAGCTTGTCCACAAGTGTCTTATTTCTTACTTCTCACCTTTAGCCGCGCTTTAATGGCCTTCATCGCTCCCATAACTGGATTATATGATTGAAATCTTTAGAAAGGCGAAATAATCCAATAAGCTGAGGTCATGACTCTGCCTCCACCCTCCCGCAGGTCCCCAGACTGCTCTCTCTGAAGCCCAGCCGCGGTCCCGTATCTGGAGGCACCATGGTCAACATCACAGGAAGCAACCTGGACGCCGGAAGCAACGTGTCCATCATGTTCAAGGACCAGAAGTGCATTTACCACAGGTAGAGCATCCAGCATTCCAAACAGGACAGCATTTACAGCATTCGGGGAGGGCGGATGGGGCGGTAGCGTCATAAGACAGCGGGAACGGATCAATAGCGGCATTAAGACCAGGCCGAGTTCCTGAGCGCTAATCAATAAAGACACTCGCAATCACACCTCAGTTCTGCCAAGCCTGCGAAGTGCGTCTGTAGTCGCCTTTGACGTCTCTGTTTTTTTTTTCTTTTTACACTTGATTTATTTATCATTGTGCTAGTGGTAACAAAAAAAACAAGAGTTCTTTCTGACACAGCTTTTTAATTACGCCTTGAAAATGTCAAAAAGTCGTAGGAATTTTACAAGGTTTTTTTTTTTTTTTTAACGTACAATTAAATGAAAAAACATAAATAGATTTCACCTTCATGTGCCCTGAAACTGTCACATCATCACATCAGTTATTCATGTAAGAGAACCGCGTGTGAGGGAAATAACCCTGAGCTCTGCATGTGAAAAATTATTGTTTGTAAATGAATTGTGGGTGATCACGTGTGAAAAAATAATACATTTCTAATGCTAATGTGACAAATAAATTCAGATTTAAAATGCTCAATGTGTGAAAAATGTGTGCGTGAAAATGAGCAAATCATGTAAGAAATGTCATGAAAAAATTTAAAAACTAAATGAATTCAATACAAATACGTGCAAAAAAAAACGAACACATAAAAATGTGTGTCATGTGAAACAATGACTGATGTGACTTTTCTGTTATATAAATATTGTACAATAAACTCTGAATTAACTGCCATATTGTGTTTGATCTTACAGACGAGGGGGTCAGTGGATCACGTGTCGGTCTCACGCCTCAGTTGAAGGCAACGGGGAAGTAACCGTATCCGTGTACGTAGACAAGGCCCACATTCACAAAGACCTCCAGTTTGAGTATGTAGAAGATCCGACTATCACCAAGCTGGAACCAGAATGGAGCATTTTCAGGTACGTCAGCTAAGGAAATAAACGATAACCACAAATTACGATATATACTTGGTCAAATAATCCAAAACTAGAGTAATTTAATGTAATTGTAGTGTAAGCTTGCTCCTAATAAAGAGAAACTGTGTTGCTTTATACAAAAGTGGAAACACACCAGTGACAGTGACAGGAACCAACCTGGACATCATCCAGAACCCACAAATCAGAGCCAAGTACAACAGCCAGGAGACGACCAACGTAAGTTTAAACACCATGTTCACCAGGTAGTAACGGCTGTCCTGCTGTCCCATGCATACTCCAGTACATCAATACATCATCTTACCTTCATCCATATTATCAGTTTAAATACAAGGCAAAAGTTTGCATTCCCCAAAGGACAGAAATAATCAGTCAAGAGATGCTTGACTCTTAGCAAAAAATGCTATTGTTTCAATAGTAACAAATTATAATACATACAGTAAGAAATGATACAGTCCATATAAATGATTTTCTTTTCTTTTTTTCATGTAAATGTGTGTACATGTAAGATTTTAATTCGGAAACATGGAAGGAGTCAACAGTGTCAGAGATAAAGGATCTAACTTGTTCTAACAGATTTTTCCCAACATTAAATGTAACTACAAATGGATAAAAAGCATGCATCATGCTTTAAAAAGGATTTTGTGAGGTCAAATTTCTTGCTAGAGCAAAATGTAAAAAAAAAGCCCAACATTAATTATTTTCTTACACGCTGCACACTTTGCAGTTTTTTTTTTTTTTACTTCATTTGATGTATAGTTAAAAACTACTGTAAGAGTCTTATAGTCATTGCTCTTCTATTGAATTTTCATGTACTTCAAATTAACTTTTTTTATAGTACACTACTACCACACTGTTTTATTTGTTAGTATATACTATATTACACTATAATATGTGTGTGTGTGTGTGTGTGTATATGAAGTATATAATTTTTATACAACTTCATACCATCATATACTACAGTCATTTTCATTTAGTATAAAGTGTTGTGCCAGGCTGCAAAGTGCCTAAAGATACAATTAAAAATTGGTTGTTTATGTAACAACCTCAGCAGCGACCTCATTTCCCCTCTCGTCTGTTCCAACCACTCAGCATTCAGCATCACCTGATCATCTGTCATCGTCTGCACATTTTTCTGGGTCGTACCTTAAGTCACATGCTTTTTAAGCTTGAATGAGTCATAGGTCACTGTGTGACTTAACAACAAACAAACAACATTCCTCTGAAACTGCTCAGGTACAGGGACTGGACTGAAAATCAGAGACAAAAAGATCATTCCCCAAGACAATAAAATATGAGAACGTCTGGCTTTTTTTTATAATCAAAATATGAAGAAATGAGGGGGGGTCAAGACTTTTGCACAGTACTATATATATTAAGTAGGCCGAGTGCATGCAGTTTGTAGGCTAGAACAGTATTTATTTTCCACTAAACAATACTATACTGCGCTATAATTAACTATGTTGCACTATATAATACTACTGTAGGCTACTTTTCTACTGTTCTATACAACACAATGCTATACTATACTGTAGGCATTTTTGTTTGATCTTTTTTTGTACTGTATATATTCATTTAGCATATAGCATATATTTTCTGACCAAGTCTTCATGCTTTATATTTTTCCACTGTGGGAAAAAAAAAAGTATTAAAATTGGTCATTTTCCCCAGCTCAGACCATTAAAGGGTTAAACCTGCATTCAGGGTCAGTGAGTGCCCTGCTTTACCTCACACCTGCCCATTAGCCGGTCATTTCACCAGCTCTCCATCTCCCGATACACACTTGGCTCCTGTAATGCGGCGGCAGAACAGAGAGGGAGAATTTGATAAATAAAGAATAAAAGACATGCAGTGAAACAGAGACGAAGCGCAGGAGGGCCGAACCGACCAGCGGTGGCAACAATGTCCCCTTTTGCTTTGTGAGTGAGCGAGGAAAAACGCCATAACATGGGAGACAGGAGTATCTAATTGCTTCCCTACAGAATGGACTCATAGACGCATGGGAGGCTTGCATTCATCGAGACCTGATTGAAAGTCTGCAGAGACAAAAGAGCGAAATGCTATCTCGCTGCCGTATCTCCCACACGAGCACATTGGGCATCTGTAGCAGCGATATGATAAGGCCTTTGGCACGCTGCTGCTTGAGCAGAAACAGAGCAGAAAATTCCCCTCCCTGCCATTCAAATCTGCTGAATGGGGCTGTTTGTGGCAAGTTTTGTTCTCTTTTGGCTTTAATAGGCATCTCTCATAACGAGTTTGGATTAAGATCGAGGAACGGTAATGTTCGGGGAAATGTCGCCCCCTATCTGCAACCAATAGAAATCACTTCCACTGATGTCTGTTTTTTTTGGAGGAAGCAGAGGGACTTCAGTGTCGTAGAATTTGTGAACCTGAAGATACTAAAATATATTTTTTTTTAAAACAACAAGCCACAAAACTAGCCAACAGTGTTTATAGGCCCTTTTTTTTAATACTTTGTAAAAAGCGAGGCACGTCAGCGTTTGATTGATGCTGGACACCGGCTGCCTGACAGCAACAGTATATTTGACCTAGTCTTTAAGCACAAAGGCATGTAAGGAAGAACCTGATAAGGTAAGGGTGTAAGTAAGCAAGAGATAAAGCAAAGGAGAAGGACGATGATATTGAGTGTGTGTGTTTTTTTTTCTGTTTTTTTTTTTTTTTAAGTGAAGGTGACTGCGGTCAGTTATGTCACTCTGAGTCATTACCGCCATAGCCCACATCAAAGGCTTGGATTTTAAAAGTGCCATTAATTTATCCCTCCTTTGAGGTAAAGGCTCAGATCAGCTTTTAGGAGACAAGATTAAATCCCGGTCCAAATTGTCGGAAGAGTAGCGTCCGCTGTTAAACGCTGCACATAGAAATGCCTTAAAATACAGAAAAAGTAGCAACGAGTGACTTTTGCAAAAGTTTGTGTGTTAAATTCTTACTCAAGTGAAAAATGAAGCTGCTAGTCAAAACTTCTGTAATATAAGAGGATTACAGTAGATTTTATTCATCCTGCACCATATTTTTCTCAATTACAACATTTTTACTTAATAAATAAAAGTCTTGTGGGTGAAAACGGCCAGCAGTAAATGTCAGAGGAAGGCTGCATTAACTCAAAGAGCCATTCTGTACATCCGCGCTGAGCAGAAAAGCATCTCAACTACACACAACCTGAAGGAGGATGGGCTACAAGCTAAAAAAAACATATCCAGTTACAGTACACACGCCTGGTAGCCGGACTACAGGAATCTGAGTTTACACTGGATATTGATTTGATATTGATTTCACCTGTAATCTAAACATTAATCTACATCTTCGCACACTTGTCCTTGTCTTCACTGTTTCCTTTACAGATTTGCCAGGTTCTTAGTTCCACCTCGATGCTGTGCCAAGCCCCAGCGCTGCCCGGTGGCCTGAGCAGGCAGAAGGAGGTGCTGGAGAAACCTGACGAGTTCGGCTTCATCCTCGACAACGTGCAGGCCGTCCTGGCTCTCAAGAACATCAACTTTCTGTATTACCCTAACCCTGTGTTTGAGCTTCTCAGTCCATCTGGAGTGCAGGAGCTCAAGCCTGGATCGCCCATTATTCTAAAGGTGTGCGCTTAGTTATGCTGGATAAAATGCGTCTAACATCAGAATGTCTTATTATTTATTTATTTAACATTCTTAATATGCTCAGGGGTTAAAGAATTTTGGTGATAACTTAAATTTCTTAGTTTAAAATGAGAAATGGATGTATAAGGAAAAAAAAAACATTACTAATACTAATACTAGGGATGTGTAAATGAGTATCGGTATAAGCGCATCCATATTTTAACCATATTTAAATATGCCTGTACAAAATATGTGTTTCAGGGCAGAAACTTCCTCCCCCTGACCCCCGGTGGCAACGGCAAACTGAACTACACCGTTCTGATCGGAGAAAAGCCCTGCGCCTTAACCGTATCTGACACCCAGCTGTTGTGTGAATCGCCCAATCTAACCGGACGCCACAAAGTTCTGGTGAGTGAGCACGGTATTACGGGAATTATGGGTAATTCATCACATCACATCACAGCCTCTTTCCTCAATAGTTTAGCATGCTATTGTGTTATGAGTATTGTCTGGCCTTGGAGGCAGGTGTAAAGAGAACAAATAGCTTCTTAGTATGACATATGAGAGCTGAAGAGAACCTAATAACGGCTCTGTTTGTGATTTGGAGTGGCAGTGTGAGGCTGACGCCACCTGGCCCGCTGACAGACGAATGGCAGACAGAATTGCAGATCCGTTTACCATCACAAACACACAAACACAGCTGGCAATGTGTGTCCGTCTGCTGCGGCCTTCGTTTGTGCAATATTACTCAGCAAAGCGCCAGCTTTTTGGTGAAAAATCCAAGACGTCGTATTTAAGAATGTATCTGAGCAGCGCTTTGGTTCATGTGTAAATATAAAATACCTAGAAATATTTGTGTAGGTGTGTTTGTGGCAGATTAATCTCACGTTGAAGGTGTGATGCACAGTTTGTTACTGTGTGCACTGAAAATGGCGTTTGTAGGCTCAACAAATCAGGAGAGGACAGAAAGACATACAGTATTAATAGGATGGGACATGATGAGGTGGGGCAGGATAGGACAGAACAGGACAGTACATCAGAGAATAGCATATGATGGGAGGGGAGGACTGGACAAAGCAAGACCGTTTTGTGTGTATTGTGTACTTTTAGCCTTTTTATGATATGATGTGGATGTACAGCACTTTGGTCAGTCTTGCGGCTGTTATAAAATGTGCTATATAAATAAACTAAACCTAAACCTAAACCATTCAGAACAGAATAGAATAGGATGAGACAGGACATCAATGGACAGGACAGGATAATATAAGACTGGCAGACAAGCTGAAGGCTCAATAGTACATGACTGGACAGGACAGAGTTGAACACTGAAAGGACCGCATGGGCAGGACAGGACAGGATAGGATAGGCTGAGACAACACAGGACAGCATTGGACAGTATAGGCAGGACTCTACAGGATAGGATAGGACACTGTTTAAGTAATAAGGACATGGCATGGTAAAGGAAAACAGGACAGATCAGAATCAGACTACAAGCACAGTTTTATATGACAGTTACAGACTAAACACATTAGGACAAGACAAGGACATGACCAAATAGAACAGAGCAGGACAGGACAGCAGAGGACGGGATGTAAAAAGGTAGAACAGGGCAAAGCAAACCAGATGGGACAGATTTCATGTTCAGGTGGTGGATTACTTGGGGGTTTATGCAGAACATCCAGGACAATCAGATAACAGGGACAGCAATATAAAATATGTGCAATTGACCGATAATGAAACAGGACAGGCACAGTACACACAATGAGTGTACAATAAATACCACAATACACACAATAAATACCACAGTACACACAATTAATACCATAGCACACAAAGTAAATACCACAGTACACACAATAAATACCACAGTACACACAATTAATACCATAGCACACAAAGTAAATACTACATGAAGCACAACAAATACCACAATATACACATTAAATACCACAGTACACACAATAAATTCTACTTTAAGTACAATAAATACCATAGTACACACAATAAATACCATAGCACACAATAAATACCATAGCACACACAATAAATACTACATGGAGCACAACAAATACCACAGTACACACAATAAATACCACAGTACACACAATAAATACTACATGGAGCACAACAAATACCACAATATACACATTAAATACCACAGTACACACAATACATACTACTTTAAGTACAATAAATACCATAGTACACACAATAAATGCCATAGCACACACAATAAATACCATAGCACACACAATAAATACTACATGAAGCACAACAAATACCACAGTGCACACAATAAATACCACAGTACACACAATAAACACCATAGCACACAAAGTAAATACGACAGTACACACAATAAATACTACAGCACACACAATAAATACCACAGTACACACAATGGATACTACATGAAGCACAACAAATACCACAGTACACACATTAAATACCACAGTACACACAACAAATACCACAGTATACACATTAAATACCACAGCACACACAATAAATACTACTTCAAGTACAATAAATACCATAGTACACACAATAAATACAAAAGCAAACAATAAACATAATACATACCATAGTATACACAATAAATACCAAAGTATACACAATAGATACCATAGCACACAAAGTAAATACCACAGTACACACAAAGTAAATACCACAGTACACACAATAAATACTACATGAAGCACAACAAATACCACAGTATACACATTAAATACCACAGTACACACAATAAATACTACTTCAAGCACAATAAATACCGTAGTACACACAATAAATACAAAATCAAACAATAAACATAATGCATACCATAGTACACACAATATATACAAAAGCAAACAATACATTCTACATGAAGCACAACAAATACCACTGTACACACAATAAATACAACAGTATACATAATGAATACTGCTTTAAGCGCAATAAATACAGTACCAGAGTACACACGATAAATGCCACATGACACACAATAGATATTACTTTAAGCACAATAAATACCGCAGTACATATTATAAATACCATAGTACACTCAATAAATACTACATCAGGCACAATAAATACAATAAATACGACAGTATACACAATAATTACCACAGTACACACAATAAATACCACATTTAGAACAATAAATACTACAATACACAGAATAAATACCATGGTACTCATAATAAATTCTACAGTACACACAGTAAATACTACAGTACACAATAATAAATTCCACAGAATGCACAATATATACCATAAGACAGATACTACAGTAAACACAATAAATGCTATAGTACACACAATGATTGCACATAATGAATTCCATAGTACACACAAATATCATGGTACTCACAATAAATACTACTGTACAAGCAGTAAACATGTGGTACTCATAATAAACACTATAGTATACAAATTAAATACAACAGTACACACAATGAACAACACAATGCACAAAATGAATACCTCAGTACACATAATTAATACAACAGACCACAATACACACAATAAACACCACAGTACTCATAATAAATACCACAGTACTCATAATAAACACCACAGTACTCATAATAAATACCACAGTACTCATAATAAACACCACAGTACTCATAATAAACACCACAGTACTCATAATAAACACCACAGTACTCATAATAAACATTGCAGTCCACAGAATAAATAATACAGTACACATAATGAATACCACAATATACACAATAAACACCATAATAAATACCACAGTACTCATACAAAATATTACAATGTGCATGATCAGTACCACAGTACTCAAAATAAATACCACAGTAGTAACAATACACTTTAAAAATAATAAATAACGTCATTATCAAAAGACAGTGCCTACAAATCTAAAGAATTTAACACTGAATTTACTTACCAGTGATCTGGACCAGCAGCAATGATAGTAAATTCGTAGATACGCTAAACTATTGAAATACTGTTTAATTATACTAGTCAGCTTGGCATTGTTTCACCACATTTACAGTACTTCGTTTATCCAGTAATTGACTTTGTTTGTTTTGCTTCCTCTTCTTTATTACTGCATGATTAAATGTTATATACAGTGGATAGAAAAAGCAACAAATACCACAAATAAATCTAGCATTACTATTATCAATAAAATACAATGCAATGTGTGTGTGTGTGTGTGTGTGTGTGTATTAGGCGCGTGTGGGTGGCATCGAGTTTTCCCCTGGCGTGGTCCACATCACCTCCGACAGCCCCCTCAGCAGCACCGCCATCATCAGCATCGCCGGAGCCGGATGCCTCCTCATCCTCTTCATCATCATCGTACTCATCGCCTACAAGCGCAAGTCGCGCGAAAGCGACCTGACCCTGAAACGGCTGCAGATGCAGATGGACAACCTCGAATCCAGAGTGGCTCTGGAGTGTAAAGAAGGTGGGCAGTGGTGCACTCGACTGCGTGAACAATTAAGTGAAGGTTAAAGAGGTTCAGTGAGTAATGTGTAAACAGTGTGCATAAGAAGGCTTTTTTTTTTTTCTTCTCTTTGTTTCAGTTGTAATTCAGGCCTGAATATTAACAGCAAGCGAATCATTTTCTTCAACAAACCACTCAATTGCAGTAGACGTTAAAAGCAAGATTAAATGAATTTCTGGTGGGAAAAAACAATATTTAGGTCTGCAGCGTTAATTTCAAATGTCATTCAAAACCACTCACACACAAATTCAGAGCCAGGATGTGAAATCGCTTATAAAATCAAATCTGGAAAAATTATCTGTAATATGAGTGAAAAAAAAAAATAATAAAGATTTGTTATGAATAGAGAAAATGTAGTTCACAGCAACAGAAAGATTTTATGTGTGTCCGGTTTCACATAGAAACAGACAGAGTAAAACCTTTCAATCTTTTCAAACGCTTTTACTTTCTTGACTGAGAATATACACGGGGGTACAAACTTCTGCAGTCAGCTTTAGATTTAGCCTATACACTACTTGTTACAGTAAACAGATTGAGGATTGTGAAGCCTCCTGAGGCGCTATATGACTTAGTGTTAATAACATATCATTCATCACAGGAATTATCGACTAATGCACTAATGTTTTCTAGCGTGTTCAGGTCAAACACAACGTGTTGGCACTTAAGTGTTTCCTTGACTACCTTGACTTGAAATTACTGTTTATAGAAAAAGAATAAGGGACTAAATGAATTGCTAAAGCAGCAGGTTAAACAGGACACAGGCATTGTGCTCGCCTTCGCATTCGAAATGATATGGAGTGTGTTGAGTTAAACACCGGTGTGACACAATTCTGACCAAACGCTATTAGACATGTACAGCCCTAAATTTGGTCATTTTTGGAATTTTTTTTTAATAACAGCTTATTCCTCTCCCTCTCTCTCTCTCTCCAGCATTTGCAGAGCTGCAGACGGATATTAATGAGTTGACCAGTGACCTGGATGGAGCAGGGATCCCATTTCTGGACTACAGAACCTACACTATGCGTGTTCTCTTCCCTGGGATTGAGGAACATCCCGTTCTTAAAGACCTGGAGGTCAGGCATAATCTAGAGCAGGCACAGGGGGATTTGTGTAATGCTAAGTAGATCCTCAGAATTACATCGTTGGCTAACAAATTTTCAGAGCTTGATGAACAACAACAAGCTGCAAATATGTACTTTAACATTACCGGCGAAGCAGGTGTTGCCAAATAAATGTGCCATGTGATCAGTATATATCTTATATAAAATAAAATACATGATCTTTCTGATTCTTCAACACAATTGAGAAAGTTTTAATCCTAAAGCGCTTTAATTAACACAACAAGCTGGTTACTCCAATTGAGATAAGAAAGCATCCATTTTTTTAAAATATAAAACTACACTTCTGGTGAAGTTGTTTTGAAGGGTAGCAGGGAAACCTTGGTGTGATAAACAGGCTCTGTCTTTCTTACAACATCACTGTATTCCTCTTTAAATATTTTAAAAACAGTATTTTAAAGTATTTTATAAGACACTCCCTGTAAACAAAGCCCGTACCTCAGGAACCGAACACGATACACTAATAAACTTGCATGAACGAGGAATCTGAAACTATGCATAACTCAAGCCACACAAAACGCAATTTAATACCTGATTTGATGTGACGGTTCACAGGTGTGAGTGTGTGATTACTGTGTGATTACAGTCCTATAAACAAGAAATTAATATTGATTAACTGATATTTCAGACACACTGTAGCTAAACATTCGGTTTATTTTTGCCCAGCCAGCAGAAGCACGGTATATCACGAAGAAACTTATAGTACATCGGACGGACTCAGCGTTCTAGTTTGAAGTCAAACATTATATTACTGAGTCGGCATCTCTGCTGATCATGTGACTAAGATGACTGTATTAGGGTTTTGTGGCAGGAGCACACGGTGTGTAACGTCCAATCAGATTAGTGAACTGGAGCTAACTGTTGTATAAACTCAGTTTTGTCATTTTAACCGTAGCAGTGTAAGGTTTTGTCAAAACATAGCTAGTTAACGGTAGTAAGTGTATGCGGCGTAGGGGAGCAATGGTGTATGTGTGTGTATGTGTGTGTGTGTGTTTTTAATCAATACACAGCCCTTTTCAACCCGGTCGTATTCCTTCACTCAAGCACAATTATACTGTATGAATCTGTGAAATTTTTTTTATCTGCCGCTCGCTAATCATCTCTCTAGACCTACCTGTCTCCGAGCGGAATTCACTTCTCAGCGCTCCAATTAGCCGTCCCAGCTCAGATAATGAGTTAATGCGTACTGACACCTCGTAATGATGGACAGAATATTTCACATTGATGGACGGAATACTTAAGTAGTCTTCCCCTCTCACGCTCTCTCTCATACACACCATACACACACACACACATTCTTTTTCAAAGACATACAATAATGAGCTGTGCTGAGATTCACAATTACTCACTTGTTAATCGCAGTAATGATGTGACACAACTGTTTTGTGAGCACAGGGAGGGAAATGAAAAGCCGAACAGAGGGAAGTCCACAGGACGCCGCCGGTTGTTTATACCCACTTATGACATTGATGGACATTGCTAATCGAATCTCGGCCGACAAGACGACTATCCCTTAAAGTCGAGGCTCAGATCCCAACGCGTGACGAGCTCAGGTTTTAATAAGCTACATTAATTAAGCTTTAATTGGAGATAAACATGCCCTCTCTGGAGGAGTTTATAGTGAAACCTGTTCTAATGAAACTTGCAGGCACATTACCTCTGGATGCTGACAGGTTTCTAATGGTTATTGATGCTACAAATGGCGTTGGCACGCGTTCGCACACGGCTGCTTGGTTAATCATTTATCATCTGCTTTCCTGATCAGATACTAGATCAGATTTATGTATTTTAGTTCATTTAGTTTATTATTATTATACTAGAGAACATTTTTAATTATGCCTTTATGAGGCTATATTTAATGTTTTTTCAAGAGCATTTTAATGACTATTTTTTTTTATATACATAAAAAAGTAAAGATCGTTTTTAATATAAATACTGTATGTTGCTTGAGATTAATTCATTACCAAATACAGTAATCCTAATTGAAGGCAATTTATTTTTACTTTATATTATTATTAGTAGTAGTAGTAGCAGTAGTAGTACTATGAATTATTCTAAAAATACACTGTATTACACTAATAATTCATTACACCATCAGTTGCTTTAATTGCGGCCATGGCATCATTTCGATAAGCTTATGTAACGTCACAACACTTATTTCCGCCTATAGTCGCATTCTTTTCTTTCCATGATCTTGTATTGATGATGGGAGAGTCATACATAAAGATACACCAGAGTGTAAACTCCTCCCCAGCACATCCCAAAGATTCTCAATGGAGTTACGGTCTGGACTCTGTGGTGGCCAATCCATGTGTGAAACTGATGTCTCATGCTCCCTGAAGCTCTCTTTCACAATTTGTGCCCGATGAATCCTGGCATCGTCACCTTGGAATATGCCTGTGCCATCAGGGGAGAAAAGAAATCCAATGGAAGGCTTTTACATGTTTGCTTAGTTAAACCCAGGTGAGATGGATGGATGGATGGAGGGATGGATGGAGGGATGGATGGAGAATCATTAATAGGTTTAAAATCTAATTTTTTAAGAAAAATAAATAGAAAAATACAATAAATTTACCCAAATTAAACATTTTTTTTCTAACCCCAAAACATGTAAAAAAATTTCAAAACTAATTTAACCAATGAAACCAATAATTAAATATTCCAACCGCAAATTTAAATTCTTCATGAAAATAAACTCAAATGTGTTTTTATAAAATAATCTTTTTAATAATCAAAAATTTCCCTTTAGCAATTAATCAAAATCTTTGGCATATGTTTGTATATAGATACAGTATGTTTGCATATTATACTATATGTTTGTAACATTTAAAATCTTGCTTTCTAGGTGCCAGGCTACAGACAGGAGCAGGTAGAAAAGGGTCTGAAGCTCTTCGGGCAGCTGATCAACAACAAGGTGTTCCTGCTGACCTTCATCCGCACGCTGGAGTCTCAGCGAGGCTTCTCCATGAGAGACCGCGGCAACGTGGCCTCGCTCATCATGACCGTGCTGCAGAGCAAGCTGGAGTACGCTACCGACGTCCTCAAACACCTGCTGTCCGACCTCATCGACAAGAACCTGGAGAGCAAGAACCACCCCAAACTACTGCTGCGCAGGTACGAGAGAGAAAATACACACGTCCTCATTCTGATTAGGCTGAAGGTGTTTTTTTTTTTTTACTGCATACGCAAATCGCACGTTTATATTAATGCACTTGTTATATTATGCTATTGTATGCTATTGTAACAACCATTTACTAAGGCACTTGGATTAAAAAAAAAGAAGGAGTCTCCAGTACCAACCCGTAGTGTCACTCAAAGATAAAGCTGCAGTTTCTCTGTATCATGACACTTTTTTTTTTTTTTTTTTTTGAGGAAAAGTTTACAAGTTACTGTAACAAGAGCAATAATATAAATTAACTTTTTTCAGAGACGTTCCACCACATTAAACGTAATGATAAGTGGACAAAAAGTCCAATATATAGTATAGTATATAGTATAATACATTATATATATATATATATATATATTCTTTTTTTTTTTTAATGTTTAAAAAAAAGAATTCTGTAAAATTAAGGGTAAAAAATGGAAGGAAGAAGCATACAATTTTACCATCATATTATTTTATATAAATTTATTTTATTATAATATTTCTTTAATAAAGTTAACACTAGATTTATCAAATTGTAGGACGTGATTACATTTACAAGTGTTGCCAGATTGTTGGAGTTTGTATGCCTCTGGGACTGAAAAAAAGTCCTCTTGCTCGTATTTCTTTAACACCATCTGGCTGTAGTTTAAGACCTTTAACTTTACCAATCTGGCAACCCAAATGCACGCGATCCTGATTCACTCGCACCAACATGGCTGGCAAAACTTAAATATGGGAGCGGTTGTAATGTTTAATGTAATGGAAAGGAAATGGAAAGAGACGTCAGGTTTACAAGGAAGACGTTATTTCAATTTTAAACCTTCGTCCCTCATCCGGTCTTAAAACAATCAGGGGTGTGTGTTGACTTTATGTAAAATATAAACCGAGACAAATAAACATCATGCAGCTTTTTGTTTGAAATGAAGTAAGAATCCATCACAGATTAGTACCACTGTAAAATTTTTACCGTATATAGTATTAAATGTGAACGAGTCACAAAAATTTATGGCGAGTTTATATTTGCACGTCAGAATATTCAAGCTTTTTCGTTGTGGCTGGAATGTGGCGTCAGATTTGACCGAATATATCCATTGCACGTTTGTCTATTTTGATCTGATTAGCTAATTTGAATAAAACATTTTGCAGTGTCTAAAAGCATACAGCTTGCTTATATTTAAAAAAAATAATAAATTGAGCTAATTTGTCTTGAAGCCCTTCAGCAGTGTAGAGTATATGTACCATAGACTAATTATAAACAGTATAAACACAGTCACTTCCATTAATTTCAGCAGAATTCGCTCAGCAGGACAGCATGGCTCAAAGCCATGGCGTTAAATTCCCATGAAAGCCATCAATCATGATGCATTGCTCAACATCCAGACGGAAATGAGAGCAATCACGGAGATGTAGACGCAGTTTATCCGGGATATGGCATGTCGTAAACATATCCACGTTTGCTTCTACCTCTTTCTTTTTCCGGTACTCAAGTTTTTTGCCGGCCTTGTGGTGTTTACAGCGTGGAAGACGGTTATAGTGTTATACTATGGGACATCATAATATGGAACTCAGAACTCAGAAAACTTTATCGATCCCGCAGGAAATTGCTTATGTGATGACTGCCATAACACACAAAGACACAGAGACACAAAAACAATATTAAATAAAATTACTAAAACAGAATAAGTCAATAAAATCTGAATACAATCTGTAGAAAGAAAACAACCACAATATAATATACAGACTATGCTACACACAATATCTATCGATCTATCTATAAGTCACGCAGCTGAGTGAAAAACTACTGACATAAGTGGAAGTTTGAAATAAGTTATTGGACTTTAGAAAATCAGTGGTAATTAAGTATTGCTTAATTAATTATAGTAATATTACTATTGAGTAATATTAAGTAATGAAAAGTAATATTAACCAAGTAGTAATAATATTGCACATGAAGACAATTGCACATAAGTTATTGCCTTATTGCAGTTATTGCCAGTAATAAAGTGATTTAGCACCCATTTAGAGAACAACAAATGATATTGCACATAATAATGTTTTAACACCTGGTAAGAACATTGCACGGTATTGCACATAGTAGACTGTTGCACATCATAACAAAAATAATGCACATAGTCTTCCGCACACTGATTTAACCCATAATAAATATACAGTACAGCAAAAAGCAGCAGGCTATTGCACTGTGTGGGTGTGTGACTGAGGGAGAAGTTGTAGAGTCTAATGGCAGTGGGAAGGAAGGATTCTCCTTTCAGCCACAGTTTCCATGTTGTCCAGTTTCTCACCCACCACAGAGCCAGCTTTCCTGATCAGTTTGTTAAATCTCTCCATATCTGAGACTTTCATGCTACCACCCCAGCACACCACAGCATAGAAAATGGCAATGGCCACTACAGACTCATAGAACATCTGCAACATGGAGTTGCAGACTCTAAAAGATCGGAGTCTACATACAGGAAGTACAGTCTACTTTGACCCCTCTTGTATTTGACCAGAGAGTTCTTGGACCAGTCCAGCTTATTGTCAATGTGCACACCCAAGTATTTGTAATCCTGAACAATCTCCACATCCACCCCTCT
>JAQMYG010000004.1:4684910-4697716 GCA_030014215.1 Clariallabes teugelsi
TATTTTCTTTAGTATTTCTTTTTATTCATATTTATTCCTTACGTATAAGTTTTTATTTTATTTTTAAGGTCACTGGCAGTCGTATAAGCATTTCACTGCATTTCGTACTGTGTATGACTGTGTATGTGACAAATAAAATTTGAATTTGAATTTAGTAATTGCTTCGGCCCCTGAACCATTTGTCGTGTTGTTCTGTTCTAACGTGAGCTTCGAAAGTTAACTAGCTTCTAACACGAGGCTGAATCCTAAATCCCTCTCTAACCCCAGATCAAGGGCAGTACTTGGCATGTGGAACAAGGGATGCTACACTGCACGTAGCGCACTAGCTTTAAATTTAACGTTATTCAGGACTCAACCCAAGAACAGACAGTCAGCTAAGGATATTCTACAGAGGAATAAGTGTAGACTTAAATAGAAGCTTATAAGATTAACAGTACTGTCCAGCACCTCCACGGTTTACTCTGTGGTTGACATGTGACTTTCAGTATCGGTAAGAATTTAAAATGTCTTTCGGTACCTTCCAGGGACACAGTGTGAAAGCAAAACAACGTCCTTGGGAAATAATTTGAACGGCAGTATATATAGCCGTGTCTCCTTTTCCAGTTTTAGGGAGAGAGAAAAAAAAAAACAGGAGTTGTCACGATTCCTGAAACCGTAGCCCGTCCTTCTTGCATTTCCTTTCAACCAGTTCTATATCTCTCTCTCTGTCTCTCCGTCACGCTGTCTACAAACCGAGAACGTTGTGGAGGGATTTAAGTGGAGTTCAGTATCCTCCCCCTTTCCTTTATCCCAAACCCGAGTCAATGCGTATTCAGTTTCTCATCATAGCGCAGAGAATCGACCAGCCCTGGCAGCCCGGAGTCGCTGCCCCTCGTCTAACCGGCCTGGATTCGCTGGCATGGCGGGCGGTCAGAAGTTTGATTACAGGGCACGGCTGGCACACGGCGAGATAAGATGAAAGGGAAGATGAAACGTGACCCCGTTGACTCCTGGATCACTCCTTGTTTGGTCCATCTAAGACAGTGGATGCACAACAGGGCGGGGGGATATAATCCTTTCCAGGTGTTGTGCCAGCTTACGAGAATGGCTAGCGATTCACACACACACAAAACACACACACACACACACACATACACGCACATGCACATGCTGACACACTTCACTGTCCTGGGTTCTTAAGTGTTCTGTGAGAGCGAGGATGAATGAGGGGGGCTGCAGGTGGCAGCCGGGATTAGAACAGGCGAAGGGGGGTAGTTTGTCTCACACACACACACACACACACACACACACACACACACACACAAACACACACACATATGTGCAGTTTGGACACATAAACCATAATCCTGAAATATTGATGTCCTGTATCACAGCTCATTGAAAACACCATGGCCATACACACACACACACACACACACACACACACACACACACTCTAACCTTAACCTTAACCTCAGAAAGCAAACCATGTTTTGTTTTTTTATTTTTGTTTTGTATTTATTTATTTATTTATTTATTTATTTATTAAATCCCGAAAAATGCTCAAGGTCAAATCTCTTATTCTTTCAAGGTCATTTGGTCACCATTAAGGTATTTCACTCACGCACACACTCACACACATCCCGGTTATTATACATCTGTATTCCTCATTGTTGCTGGACCCCGAGCTCACACACTCCAGGTGAAAATATTAGAAAATATTAGTTCAGCTCTGCAGCACCTTCCTTCCATTGTAATGCTATCTTTTCTTCTTTTTTTTCTTTTTCTTTTTTTTTTTTCTAGCTAAATGGCTCGACCGCTGTGCATAATGAGCCCGTGTGTTATTACAGCGCTGTCACGGGTTCCATAAGACGTGGTTCTGGCAGGATCGCGTAATTGAAGAGCTCATATTAAAACCTCACAAACGATGGCGTGGCCTAAACCTGGAAATGAAAAGCTTAGAAAGTCCGAAGCCGTGTTTAACCACGACAAAGTCCAGACGTATTTATTTAACGGTGGCTACGAGTCTGTGTGTGCAGTAATCATGTATTTATGCTTTTTTTCTCTCTGTCTCTCTTTCTTTTCTCTTTCTTTCCAGGACTGAGTCTGTTGCGGAGAAAATGCTGACGAACTGGTTCACGTTTCTTCTCTACAAATTCCTAAAGGTGAGCCGAAGCATTTGTGAACAAAGACACACAAGCGTGTGTGTGTGTGTGTGTGTGTGTGTGTGTGTGTGTGTGTGTGTGTGTGTGGGGATTCATAAATAAGAGCCTCAAGGTCATCTGGCATGAGAAGCGATGTGCACAGAAATGCCAGATCTTTCGGGAAGGCTGGCAGAGACGCACTGCAGGTGCATGGGAGTGTACTGTATGTTGGTGTTTATGATTGTGTGTGTGTGTGTGTGTGTGTGTGTGTGTGTGTGTGTGAGAGAGAGAGAAAGATCTCATGCTAATCAGCAGGTGTGTAAATCTGGTCCTGCTGACCGCAGCATTCCTCTTTTTATCTGTGTGTGAGGGTGTGAAGTGCAGCAGTCGACTCAGCTCTCCGCTGCTTTGTATCCTTCCCACATCATTAAGCAGCTAGCAAACAATTTAAAGGTGCAGTACGTCATTTTTCAAAGTCTTTTCTTTTTTCATACGCCCGAGCGGGATGAGATGCTGAATTGTTCAGACACGCTAAGATATTTTTTGACACGGCACTTTTTAGCGAAGTTCCATCCTGTTTTATTCCTTCTGTAATGGTGTTGCTGAAAAAAATAAATAATAATAAATCACACGTAAATCCATTCACTGGGTTTGTTGAGTTTTATCATATTCAGGCTTCTTAGTTGCTTAGTAGGCTGCGTACGCTCACTATATACTGTACACCGCTCAGCCATAACATTAACACATTAACATTGATTATCAGTTATATTCCAGTAAACTGGTGACCGGATCATGAGAACACATCGTCATGGTCTCGCTTTCCTGTGAAGATCTTCACGAGACACAGTTTCATCATACTGTTCTTGCTAGAACTCTTCCAGAACAGCCGATGTTATTGTTGTTGTTGTTGTTGTTTCTTAATTACTTAATTCCATATGTGTTATTTCATTCCGAGTTTTGAACTCTCCATCATTGTTCTAATAAATCACATAAAAAACGACACTGAATTGAGAAGCATATGCTAACAACATATGATGATAACACAGTCAGTTGAGTGCCCTTTATGCCTACAGAATTGATGCATACTGTATGCTCCCTCCATAGGGAATTCAATAACCTGCATATTTTATCTAGTGCCCTATATGCTTAGTAGAATTATGATTAACTACAGTACATATGCTAACTACTTTTAATATAATGCAATTAACACAATTACCCCTGCAAGCTGTATATGCAGTATAATGTACAGTACCTAAAGTAGTAGACGTACAGTATGTGATACACCTCGTATGCTCACTACAAATGGAATAAAACAATTTAACTCAATTCTTATGATGTGTATACACCTACTGTAGCAGAACGACAAAATCCCACTCCATAGGATATAAAGCAGTTTATGCAATTACTGTATATAGTTCCATATACGCCTCGTCAAATGA
Source organism: Clariallabes teugelsi (assembly GCA_030014215.1). Taxonomy (NCBI): domain Eukaryota; kingdom Metazoa; phylum Chordata; class Actinopteri; order Siluriformes; family Clariidae; genus Clariallabes; species Clariallabes teugelsi. The sequence goes on from JAQMYG010000004.1 coordinate 4,688,473, forward strand.
TGGGATCGATCGTGTACGCTCACTACTTATGATGCATCCACCTTGTACTTGTACCCTTTATATACCTAGTATGCTGATGTGATTAAGTGCACATGCTCACTACGTACTGTAGGGTATAAAACAATTTCTGCAAGTGTCTAATACCTTATAGAATGATGTGATTAACTGTGAATGCTCACTACATACAGTATGTTATAATACAAAAAATGCCACAACCTAGTGCCTTAAGCCTATAGAATTACAGATAACAACTGAATATGTTCACTACGTAGGGTATAAAACTATTTCTGTAATTGGTTAACGACCTACAGTATATATCGCGTATAGAATGATGCGCATCTGATATATACTGTACAGTACAATCAATGCAAATACCCTAGTGCCTTATAGGCCTAGAGAAAAACAGATCACAACTGAATATGTTCACTACGTAGGGTATGAAACAGTTTTTGCAATTATCCAGCAACTGTCTTGCTTAGAGGAGGAGTATGTGATTAATTGCATACGCTCTCTACATAGGGTGTTGTACAGATAAAGCAGTTTCCTGTTGGCCCTAGTAGCATGATATTAGTTTCATGGCAATTAAAGGTCTGAATTATGTACTGTAACTCGGCTATTTTTAATGCTCTCATCGTAAACGAGCTCCAACTCCAGCATATGCCGCCGTCTGGCTTTGTTTTGCCGATTGCCCTTTGAATGGAACAGATGTGAAAGATCACCCTGCCGAGGCCAAAAAAGCAGCGCAGAAAGTTCCTCTGAAAAGGGTTTAAGACGGTGATGCAACTGATCCGAAACACGCCGCTATTTTCCTCTTTCCCTCTTCTAGGAGTGCGCCGGCGAGCCCCTGTTCTCCCTCTTCTGCGCCATCAAGCAGCAGATGGAGAAAGGCCCTATCGACTCCATCACAGGGGAGGCGCGCTACTCTCTGAGCGAGGACAAGCTCATCAGGCAGCAGATCGACTACAAGACACTGGTGAGAGTCAAACAGAGCGAACAGAGCAACTGGGAAAGAGAGAGAGAGAGAGAGAGAGGGGATGGTGGAAGGTGAGAGGGGACATGGACGATGGGGGAGGTTTTCACTTCCTGTCACGTCTAGCTCTTCGGGGTGACTGATCTTTATGGCCGACAGGGATCACATCAGCTACTCATGACCCCTAACCCTGCACCTTATCATGGAGTCATTGGTGTTGTCATGTTCTGTACATCATACAGACAGATCGTTGCTGTGTCTTGTTGGGACTCGTGTGTGTGTGTGTGTGTGAGGTGACGATGTCTGGTTCTGTGGCTATAACACATGCAGTACTTGTATTCCTTTTATGGCAAATTGCATTTCTTTATTGAGTAAAACAAATGACGCTTTAGATTAAGACCACGCCTACTTTCTGAACTCATTTGAAACACTAAACTAGAGATACTGTACAGATACAGGTTACACCTCTCTCACACACGAATAGGACGGTTCTAGAGCGGATACCTCGACCCCTTGATCATGACCTTCACACTGACATTCCTTCAGTACGCTGACTGAGGTGCCTTCGCCATCCAATAATAATAATTATAATTTTTCTTTTTTTAAATAATACAAACGTTTACAGTCGGATCATCTTCACGGAATTTGTCTTTTCCTGCGTACCGTGTAATTACATGGGATGTTGATGACAGTCGTCACGTCGCCATCAACGGCGTCCTGAAGGATGACGAGTCTGATGATGAGGAAGAGGATGGCAATCATCGAGTTAATTGTGGAGCAGGGTCTCGGCTCCCCGAGGTGTCCTGACACCTTTTTACACATTCGCACTCTTACAATTACACCTCATGATGCCTCATTCACTGCTCATCACACACACACACACAGAGTCGCCTCACACACATACAGTACACACACATATGCAGGTCTCTCTGACGTGATTATTTAACTGGGTCGCTCTTATGAATATGGAAGTTAATCTATGTGAAGTCAAACGTATCCATCCAAAAGTTCTGCCGCTCCTCTTCCTGATTTGAAAATGATCCGTCCTCGGGTTTCTTTTAACGGCCGTCTGTTCTTGTCGTCTAGGTGGTGAACTGCATCCATCCGGACAACGAGAAGAGCCCGGAGATTCAGGTCAAAGTCTTGAACTGTGACACAATCAGCCAAGTGAAGGAGAAGATCCTGGATGCCATCTACAAGAATGTTCCCTATTCCCACCGCCAGAAAGCCTCAGACATGGATCTAGGTAAAAATAAATAAATAAATAAACCTGAATGTTATGGAGAGTAAATCTAAACACGTGTAAAATAACACTTAACATTTAAAGGTGGTTAAATCAGTACAGCGGTACCTCGGCATACGGATTTAATCCGTTCCGGAGGCGAGTTCTTAAGGCGAAAATTTGTATTGCGAAACATATTTTCCCATAAGAAATAATGTAAATGCCGATAATCCGTTCCAGCCAGCCAAAAATATTACCAATATTACCAATTTCCAACACTATAATCATATTTTTGTCTATAAAAAACAATCCAAACATTTAGAAAAGACATGTAAATGAAGTAAAGCATGAAATAAATAGACATTAAACCTCATTTAACATTAATTTATGATTCCTCTCGGCACCGGCTGCTTTAAAAAAAAAACTGAAAGCGGCTCCCTTTTCTTCTTGCTGCCGTGCTGGCTTCTTGCACAAAATGCACAATTAAAGAACAAGTTCAATTCAATTTAATTTTATCTGTATAGCGCTTTTAACAGTTGTCATTGTCAGAAAGCAGCTTTACACAATCAAAAGAAATTATGGAAGTTTGTATGAAATATGAAAGTGTATGAATCAGAATGATCAGAGCCGAGGGTGACAGTGGCAAGGAAAAACTCCCTGAGATGTCAATAGGAAGAAACCTTGAGAAGAACCAGACTCAACAGGGAACCCATCCTCATTTGGGTGATAACGGAGACTGACGCAAACGAGTTTTGATCCGACCACAACTTTTGGTTCAGCTTGGTTCGGTCCCTCATATGCTTCTCATTTCCAAGCCAAATTTCTTGCAAAATTACCGTTCTTAAATTCTCAAGACGCTCCACTGTATTCTGAAAACACAAATGTGTTTAGATCTCAGAAGCCTTCTGGCATTGAGAATTGCCCCTTTTGAAGCCATAGTTTTTTCTCGTGCTCTTTGCCTTTCTCGTGGTCGCCACGTCGGATCATTCCATCCACAGGTTAATGGTACAACCCACCCATTTCTGTAGAATTGGGACTGGCACTAATGACGCCCTGTATCTATTGTACAGTGGCTGAGTTTTATATCCGGGTTTAAGGGTTAAGGACCTTGTCGGCGATGGCAACCCTGTAGGTACTGTAGTGAGGCTCGAACCCCCAACCCTCCCATCGGCAACCCAGAGCTTCATTTCTCTGATCCTCCACTGCCTCCTTTTTAGGCGGCCAAAAATATCGAAAAGTAATGGAATTACTCACATGGGAAATGAATCCCACCCGAGTAAAGCTCATTATTCAACTGTGTAAAACAGGTTTAATCCTGGCCCGAATGGTGCACAGTGTATGATGTTGTCCTGGATCATGAATCATGTCCACAGAAATGTAGAGCATGACTTTGCCACAGCTTTGCAACTTCACGGTCAGTTTGTTGTTGTTGTATTTTTTTTTCCCTTGTAATGTTCTTACTGCACAGAGATCAATGCCATTGACTGAAGCGACAACACTGGATGACAGGACAAAGGAAAGAGTCTTGCTCACTGTCTCATGGTTTTGTTTTGTTTTTTTACAGTCTTCTCGCCCACAATGCACTCTGACGTACATACGGTGGAACTTATTTTTACACTTTGATTTGACAGCAGAGAAAAAGAGATTAGTAGTTAGTAGATGGCGAAAAAAAGAAATTGTATTAAAAGCCTGCTGATCTGCACAATTCCATTTTTCCATTCACAATTTCCACAATCAGGGCAGTCCATCACAACACAGCAGCTAGTCATTTCCTTTCTGAGGTTTTTTCTTTTAATCCTCGATCTCCCCGAGCTGTGTTGCATGTACTGTAAGTGGCACATTTTTATAATGAGTTATATATGAACCTTGCCGCTTATCGCACCTTGGTTGTCTCCTTTTTTATTTTGTTTTTTTGCTGTGTAGAGTAATGATACAGTTTTTGGAGTGGGAGCTTCAATAATAAGAGAGAAAAGACGGCTTTTCATTCAGGCTTTTGAATGATGCTCACATGCCAAACAGTTTCGGATTATTAGGATATAAGCTTATTGAGAAGTTATTGACGGTCCCCGGTTCGGGTCCGAACACTGACAACCTGCCTTGAGTAAAGTCCTTCACCCCCAACTAGTCAGATGACAACTTGACCCCCCCTGAAGCAATGGATATCTTTCTTTTGGGTTTCAATGGCGTGCCATAGAACCCTAGATGCCCACTATACTCATGAATCTAAGCAATATCACACGAGAGGGAGTGCTGTTGTGCTGAATATCACTCAGCTGCCCTTGACCATGTTACTGCTGTACTGATATTTAGTACAACAGCACTCCCTTTCATGAGATATTGCTTTTAGACTGTACAACAGTTCTACAGTACGATCTGCGCAGTGCCCACGTAGGGGAGTAGTAGTGTCGCTCTTGTTTGGCGCCACCAGTCTGTAGTATGTATACAAGGAGTTCCTTGCTTGACGTCGGCCGTGTATTTTTTTCCGTGTAAATGTTGACCAATAAAGAATGTGTTGAGTGCTAGTGGAGCGCGTTTTTAAAGCTGGCGATTAAATACACGGATTCAGTCCGTGGAAAATTTCAAGCTGCTCTTCTAGAGACAAGAATACAGTACCACATCGCGATACCGCGTGAGATGTACAAATAAATAAATCCATTAGTGAGAATAATATTCAATTTCATTAAACGAATATTTTCCCACATTAGAAACACCACTTATTTCCAAAGGATTTATTGATTTATTTGTTTATTTAACTAGTTGTTTTGCTTCGAAAGCGTATTTGTCTATGACTGGAGAAAGTAACAGGGGTGAAAGTAGGCTTAAATTTATATCGGTACTACGCAGCCGAAAGGTGAGGAGAATGAACCATGGAGATGGTGAACAGTCCTGAGAAACTTTATATCTACTTCATATTTCCACTTTAGAATATCAGCTAACCTCCAGGTTTTGAGGTTGAACCCCAAATAGTGTAAAATGGAAAGATATATAGGGTGTACAATCCCTTAATCCACGCATCAAGTAGTGCCCTTGATCAGGGGTTAGAGAGAGATCTGGGAATGTGCTTCTGTGGTGGGATTTGTCAGGCGGCTGCTCTTTCCACAGTACTGCAGACCGTACAGACCTACTTTCAACACCTGTGATGCCGAGTGATGCATAGAGTTAAAGGCCGCAGTGCTGTTATGCTCTATTATCACTACCAGTGGACTATATTTAAGTACGACATGCAGAGTTACATACAAACACGGTGATGGTGAAATGTCCAGTACTTTGCTTCATGAACATGAATATTCCTAGGAGTCATGATTATAACTGCACATTTGATTGAATTGAAAAATATGGCTTCAACATGTTTCCACGATTATTTATCAGCTTCAGAAAACATCACTGGCGTACCCGAGGCACCCGAGGTGCATAAACTCTGACACAACTTCAGAAGACTGAGGTCTCAACTACAGACACAGCCCCGAAAATGTTTTTTTTTTTGTTTTTGTTTTTGTTTTTTTTTCCCTGGCTGTCGGTTCTTATCCTTTTCCTCCCTCCTTCTGTGTGTGAACATCCAGGGTGTGTTTTGGCAGTCGGGACAATCTCCGAGCAAATTCTTTTCTCTCTCTCTCTCTCTCTCTATCACTCTTTATTTCAATCTCTACTCAACGTTCCATTTGTTTATTTTTTCCCTCTCTGGAGCAGCTGATTTGCATATTTATAGAGAAATGTACAGTACCGAGGAATGAGACAATAGGAAATTTTTACTTCCCTCCCTCTCTCTCGTTTTCTCTCTCTCTCTCTCTCCTGACGATTTGGAATGCAAAGCTTCTCCTCATCACCCAGAGACATGTTTCATCATCTCGCACAGTGATTGCTGTTTTGTTTATCGAGTCACAAGCAGAGCCAGAGATAGCAGCAGTGAAGAGGGATCTCTCTCCTCCTCAGCCCAATCACACATTCATTTGTGGTATGATTCGAAATCGGGAAGACGGGAACGATGACCCTTTGCCGTCTCTGGAGGCTGCAGAAGGACATATTTAGTTCATTCCGATCTGTGTTTCTCTTCTCATCAGAACGTAGGTCCAGATCTAAAGCTGGCCTGCTGAAGGGCCCCCAGGGGCCGGCTGGAGCATAAGCGATACACAGAAGAGAAGCGATTTTTCTGTTTCTCTAGAAATTGCTGTGGAAGTGCAATAAGAGCTTGGCAGGAGGCTTAGCGCGGGTCGATTAGAGCCGTTTGGGCTCGGGCTGCTGCAGATGAAAAAGGAAGTGGCTTTCTGTATCACTTGTATATCCCTAATCACTCCCATCGATCCGGCAGCGACGACGGCCCAAAGAGCAGAAAGCGAGATTAATTTACCTGTCTTCCACCTTCCTATTTCTTTTCCCTCTCCAGCTTCGCCTTGTTTCTTCCGTCCTCGTTCGTTCTTTCGCACTCGTTCTCCTCTCACTGTCTCTTGACCTTGTTCCCTTCTCTCTCTCTATCTCTCTCTCTCGCCGTGTGAATCACACTGTTTTCCGAGAAGGAAGCCTGATCATTAAATCTTTCCCTTCCACAGAAGGAGCCTTTTTCTCTCTCTCTCTCTCTCTCTCTCTCTCTCTCTCTCTCTCTTTCGACTTTTTTTTGCCTCTGCAGACTTTTGACTTTTCACAAGAAACAGCTTAAACCAAAGAATACAAGAGAATCCGCAAATAAAGTTAAGATATATACAGCTTCATGCGGTCCTCATAAATGTTTCCTTATGTTTAAATATCGCCTTGTTTTTATCTTCCCGCAGAGTGGCGTCAGGGCCGAGGCGTCCGGATCATCCTGCAGGACGAGGACATGACCACGAAGATCGAGAGTGACTGGAAGAGGCTCAACATGCTGTCTCATTACCAGGTTCGACCCTGAATATAACCTTCTACATTAAGCAGCATGAGTGCGGACACGGATTCTGTAAGCATTAGCACGGGGGGGGGGAATTCTCAAATCTGATTGGTCCAGAAAGTGGTCTTTAGGAGAAGCTCTGTTTCAAGGCAAAGCATAGTTTCAGTGAGATGCTTTTCTGCTTACCAGGCTTGTAAAGAGTGGTTATTAAAGGACCCATATTTTCCACTTTATTTAAAAAGTTAGCACAGGTCTCAGAGCTCGCCTAAAGAGTGAAATATCTCTTTTTATACTTCAAGCTCCCTTTATTTTGCTCCTCATCCGAACGCAGCGTTTTAGTGTTGATGTAAATGAGCTACAGCTGAGCTGCGGATCTTCTTATATGAGGTCACATTAGGGGAAAGATCCAACTGGCTTGACCAATAAAAAAGAAGCAGGGAATGGTTTTCCGTCAGCAACAGAGACGCATCTGAGTGTCTAAGCATTTTCCATTGACGTCTACCATCAACAAGACGTTTATTCTGTAATTTCAAATCATTTCCTAAAATATTTGAAAATCAGCCACATCTTACTCCAACTAAGTGACTGAAAACACATTTTTACCCGCTGTGATGTTTGATGTGGACATCATCCACACTGACCTCACTGAGCCGTATCTACAGGATTGTACGCGTTGCGCGGCTGCCATATGATCACCGTATGAGCTGGTTTAAAAACACACACTGCAAATAATGCATTTTGGGGAAAAAATACTATATTTTCTTGTAATTCAATCAGCACCATTTAGTAAATAGTGTAGATTATACAGTATGTGGAGAGCAATGAACATTCAGGTCCAGCTCTCTCTCTCTCTCTCTCTCTCTCTCTCTCTCTGTCTCTGTGCTTTTCTTTCTTTAAAAGCCTGCCAATTGCTTGCAGTTGCTGGCTGTTGATTACAAAAGTGTATAAAATTTATACTTCATAGTGACTAAAATTGCGCATAACACTGACAGCGCAATCGCTGTTTCCACTCAGGAAATCAACAAGAATGACATACATGGTGTGTGTGTGTGTGTGTGTGTGTGTGTGTATGTGTGTGTGTTTGTGAGTGTGCACATGGTTTCTATTTAAAGAGCCAGACTTGGATATCAAGGCAGTATTGATTCTCAGGAAGTTCAGGCAGCCAATACAGTTTGCGCTGCTGAATTCTCGATTCTGATTTTTTTTTAATTTTTTTTTTTTTTATCATTTTCATGCCATCAGCTGTGACACTTTTTGCAGCCGCAAATACGATCGTTCCAATAAGTAATCGCTGCCACGGCAACAACAGACTTGTATGATGTACACTCTGTATATAAATGGTGTAAAAAAAATTTTTTTTAAAGGTGTAATCGTTGGAAGGAGTCTCCAGTTTAAGTGCTTGATGAATCTGTAAATGTTAACGTTTCCATGAAAGGAACAAACTCAGGACTTTGCACTTCTCTAATTAACATGACAAGCTGGATTTTGAAAAATGATCAGAGAACAAAAAGACAGCATGATGATGGAACCTTCTTGTTTTGTTAAACTTCCACGCCGTTAAATGTAACTAGAAATAGATTAAAAAGTACCGGACACGGTGTTATTGGAAACGTATCGTTGATTATTTTCCTATATCAGCACTCCCATATTGTACTTCCATTAAGCTTTTAGAGCCATCTATATAAATAAAAGGAAGGTTTTGTCTGTACGTCGGTCAGAAAGCGCTCTTTCAATGATATCGTCGCGTTTCATACATCAGAGGATCGAAACCTGTCTCTATATTTCAGTATATCTATATTTCTGTTGGTCTGTCTGTCTGTTCAGCCAGATTTTGTCACAGCATCACACAAGCATTTACTGAACCTGTGCCAGTCCTTCGGTATTTGCCCGAAGTTAAACCTGCCCCATAAATGAAATCAAAATGTTGTGAAGGAGGGACATTATGATGAGAAGTTATGTGTCTGTTTACGTCACAGCATCTAGGGTTTTTTTGGACGAATATACCATTTTTTTTCCTCGTAGCTACATGCGTCACTCAACAGAACCAATCAATGCAATAGTTTACCGTATAAACACAGAGGATATTGTTACTGGGATTAGGTCATATTTTCACTTTGGCTGAAATAACAGCGCTGAATTGGTATAAGTGAATTTTAACGCGCCGGAGTCGTTTTAAGACAAAAATTCATCTTTATCT
>JAQMYG010000004.1:4764368-4792602 GCA_030014215.1 Clariallabes teugelsi
ATCGTGGAAAGATATCATGTGCGTAATAATTTGGAACATGTTGTATTTTTGAAAATTTTTATATTTTGTTCTACTTTCTTATAGATAAGATATTTATTTATTGCCTCTTTTCTATTTCTCGTTCTTATTTCTTGTTAATTTTTTTTTTTTTTTTTTTTAAGGTCACTGGCGGTCGTATAAGCATTTCACTGCATATCGTACTGTGTATGACTGTGTGTATGTGACAAATAAAATTTTGATTTGAATTTTGATTTGATAAACTATATAAACAAAAATGTGTAAAAACTTCAAGTTTTCTTTCAATCAATAAAACACTTTCAGTGGATGATTTTCACTTAAAATACTAATACTAATAATACTGTGGGCCACCATGGATCAGACCCAGCTGTGATTCATCAGACACTTTCATTGTTCCATGGTCTACTTCTTCAGTTCTTCTCACATGCCCATTCTAGTCAAGACCTGCCGGTTTAAGGACTCTCGGACTCAGTCTTCTAGCCATCACAATGTGACCTTATCAAAGCCGCTCATATGCTTTTCCCCCATTTGTCCTCCTTGCAACACATCTTTGAGAACTGGCTGTTCACTTGCTGTCTATTATATCCCAGCCCATTACAAGCATCACTGTAACAAGACAATAAATATTATTAAAATCACTGATGGGTGAAGTGGATGGTGTATATTCCACAAAATAATAAAAAATGTTGTTCCAATACTGGAATCCTCCCTCCTCCCAAGTCTGAATTGAACCTCTTAAGTGCAACTCATTGTGCAACTGTCCATTATTTAAGACATAGCATCTTTATGATGTTACCTTTTGTAATGATTTCCCGAAGGGCCACAATAAATAACCTGATAACTTGAAACAGAGTTTCCCTGCAGCCAAGACAGAAAACAATAGCATTAGGTGAGATACAGAAATTCAATCGAATCAATCAAAACATCCCGAAGCGTTCACTACATACCGTGTGGAATCCCAATCATCGTGCAAAACATCAGAAAGCTAATAAGGAAATGAGCTAAAGAGAGCCACCAGCCGAACAAAAGCACATAGGTGACGTTGCCGATGCTGATCAGCGAGCCTGAAAAAACAAAAATATATAATGAATATTATAACATACAATAAATTTAAGAAAATACAGTAAATGGTAAATCCTATTGTTAGATTTTCTGCACATGATCACTGAGAAACTGACCTTTATAGGGTTTGATGAAGATCTGCTCAGAGTATAACTCCTTCACCTGGTCTGATCTGTCCTCGATCGGACGCTCGGTGACGTGACTCTTCCATTTCCTGAAACCAAACTGTCACACAAGAATGTCATGTGCCACATCACATGAGAGAAACATCTGATCGGAGATATTTGGGCTAATCTGATCAGACAAATATTTTGCCAAAGACACACAATGCAAAGTCCTTCATTTTTTGGTATGTCATGCATTCATAGAACTGTGGAAAAACACACCAAAGGTGAGCATACATTATGAAAAAGAGGTGTTTAATACATACAGCTATATAAAATCCGTTGCTGCTTACCCTGTATAGGGTCGCAAGGGGCCTGGAGCCCCATGAGCTCAGACAAGGCAGAAGACATCCTGAATGGATGAAGTGCCAAGCCATCACAGGGAACAAGCACCCACAAACACACAAATCCAGCAGATTTGCTACAGACGCTATAGATTATTTGGAAACACTGATCAAGAAGCACATGCGAACTCCAAATACACACAGACCTGAGATGAGATTCAAACCTCCAACCATTGAGGTGCAAGGTGAGTGTGTTAACCACTGTGGCACTGTGCCACTATATCATCTATAATCTAAAAGGGCTTTTTTTATTTTTATAACAAGTCTACCCCTAACACAGTGCACCAGCACCAGAGGGAGAAAAAACAAACTCTACACACATAGATGGGAGCGGAGCATCAAAGCCTTGTTATTTATTTATTTATTTATTTATGCAAATATTGTTGGGTAAATTGCTCTAGGATGAGAAAAATAAAAGTTTTGGGTCATGCGGTTTTAGGAGGAAAAATAAAAATTCTGATTCTTAGTCGTTGATTAGTTTCCTATAAACAGTATAATAAAAACGCAGTATTTTTTTTTTATGGTAACAAATTAAACATGGGTTTATTTACCATGTAGTTATTGACCAGTTTGTGTGCCTCCACTTCGTTCTCGGCGTGGATGGTGGTCCTCAGACTCGCTTCCTGCCAGGGGTCCTCAGTGCACCGCGAGTGTACGGAGAGTCCTGAGGATAAAATCTAAAGTCAGTACTGAGCACTGAATCTGAATTTTATCATAAAAGTATAAAACTTAATGAACAGGAATAAAATGAAAAAAGTTTTATGAACACATGACATTAAAAAAATAAAATTAAATAAAAACTTTATCTACAGTCACATATCAAAACCAATAGCCATTAAAAGCTTTAGAACCTTAAAATATTGTCTTCCATTTAAATCAGCAGATCTACAATAAAGTGCAAATGTTCGTACATCCTTGGAACGATATGAGAAGACGAATGTATTTTGTTATTCACAATTTAGCAAATCACAGAGCACAAACATAATTAAGCAAATCTGCAGCATTTAATGTAATATCTATATTATATCAAATGCTGATTGATGTACATTTCATTTTAAACATTTTTTAAATTCTAAATAAATTAATTCCAGTTTTTTTTTTTTATGTCATTAAAAATAAAGACAAACAAACATAAATGCACTGCAATATAGCAAACAGATTTTTTTTTTCTTAGGTAAACAGTTTGCATGTAAAGGCATCCTACCTTGAGCAGAGAGGCATTTCGGCGTGTGATGAATGACGAGGTGTGAGCCACAGGGTGAAGGAGTATCGACCATCTCAGGGTGAATGCTGGCCACACATATCCTGTCACACAGCGAGCTACGGCGCAGATTTCTGTGCTCATGGTCCCACGGGTGATCTGGAAACCAGCCGTCAAAAGGGAAGACAGTGAAATATTTTACCGGATTTGGACGTTTCTCACAAGTGGTACTGTATATTCTCCATGAGTTTTATTGTGAGACTCCTGATGGGTAGATAAAACTGACCTTATGATAAGAGGCTTATATAGAACAATTGGAAATATTTAAGCTTTAAATATATAACATTAATAAACATTAATACAAACCTAATTTAACTTGGCAAAATAAAACATAGAAATCATTTCAGTGTCACAGTAAATGCACACAATCATCAGTAATTGAGCACTGCCTACGTAAATAAAAACACCTAGTAGATTTCATAAGCAAATACTACACAATATGTAATTGATGATATAATTAGTGCTGTGATTGTTTTCACTGCACCAATTCTTTCAACCGTAATTGATGCAGTGAGAAGATTATTTTTTCCTTAAAAGAAATAAAATAAAATCAAGACGCATCTCAATTATAGAAAAGAGGTTTCTCTGTTTCAGAAGAGTTAAATTACCAGATTAGGCTAAAATTACTAGATTTGGTTAAGAGCTGCCCAAAACATTATTAAAACCTGGATGGATAACGTTGAACCGCCAACTTCACATAAGAAATGTGATCAGGGAAAGAAATCCTTAATGGCTGAGATCAGAAATCACAAACATTTTTGTGAAGCTGCATTATATCAAACAGTCAGCAGAAATCATAGTGAAAGTAAGAACATTTCCACACACAGAATTGGGACTCAACAGCAGTGTGGTCATTAGAAAACCACTTGTTAGTGAAACGCATCAGAAAAAAGTTTGCCAGGGAGCATAAAGATTGGAATTTGAAGCAATGGAAAGAGGTCAAGTGGTCTGATGAGTCCAGATTGAAGCCTATTCCAGAGTGATCGGCCCATCAGGGTCAGAAAGGAAGCGATGCACCAATCATGCATAGTGTCCACTGGACAAGCCTCTGGAGGCAGTGTTATGTCTATGTTATGTGGCAAATAAAATTAAATCAGCTGATGATGAGAATGTACTGAATGACCAGGTTATCACATCTATGCTTCTTTTCCCTGATGGCACGGCCGTATTCCAGGACTCAAACTATGAAAGAGTGGTTCTGGGACCATGATTGATTTTTTTTTTTGATTGAGTCCTGACCTTAGCCCCATTGAAAATCTTTGGGATGTGCTGGAGAAGACGTCACTGAGTCACCGGACTCTTATCAATACAAGAGCTCAATCAATGCAATGGAAATACATAACAGAAATAAATGTTGCATGAATTAATTCACAGCAAATTGTTCACCTGATCAAATTAAAGGTGGTCCAACAAAACATTAGTTAAGCCTGCATCTAATGCGCCTCTCAATCACTTTGAAGGACATTTTTCCCCCCACAGCATGCTATTTGTTATCAAATGACTTAAAAGTAAGCTTTTAACTTTTGATTAACCAACAACAGTAGTACCTAAAAGAATCAGGTTTACGTTAAAAAAAAAAACACAGAATGACATGTGGCGTTGATTTATAGGCAGACTATTGCATTGTTCAAACTAATCACAAATTATACTAAGAGACAGTGCTGTGTGTGGTTTGAACAAAAGACCTAGCTAAAGAAGAACTTTTAAAGATTTTCCATGTATTGTGCATCTTATACAGAAGATACACAGATGATATTAATGTGATCAATAGCAATGTCTACTAACTTTGGAAAACATTTTTCTATATTACCTACAATGTTGCTTGACTACCTGCTGATAGATTTCCAGTAGCCTTTAGCTCACTTTACTTTTACCAAGAAAGAGCAATTACAACAGTGCTTTAGTCCATCCAGCTCACATCAACTTACAAAGTTTCAACTTTCACTCTATCACCACCATCAAAACCATTATCTCTTAAACCAACAACCATCTTTGTCATAACTTAATGAGATTGTATCATATTGCTGTAGCTTTAATACTTTCTGGAACTTTCAGTCTGGATTTCTCATCAAAAAGATGTTCAGAAGATCATTATTTCTTACATGTGAAATGGTTTCCTCTTATTAAACATCATTGTCGTCCCATCATGTGAACATTTCATGATGAGAGTTCTTCTCTCATCACTTCTGACAAAGCTCGCTGGAAATAATAGTTTCTAAAACCATAAAAATAATTAAATAAAAATAAAGCATTAGTTTAACATCAGTCTTTAGGTGACCAAACAAGAGGAAATGATAAGCCCTCTAAATTAAGGCTAAGCTTTTAATCATTAATGTTGAAAGTGTTATATAATGTGGGTTAATGAATGAATAAAGTGGATTAATTATTTGGGAGTCAAGTCACCCACACAAACACTCATTTTAAAGCAAAATTCTTCTGAATAAAAATAAAACGAATTGAATTGCTCATTAAGTGCAATTTGAAATGCAGTGTTCAAAAGTTGTAGGCAAAAAGAGCAAACGCTTACCTAATTAACACCCTGATTATGGTAATTAAACAAAGATGTTAACTTTTTTTGGATTATGTTAATTTCCTCTTCTCATGCAGTCACTTTAGGTCACAATTTAAAAAGATTGCACAAGATCAAATCAATTTCACACAAATGGAACGTTATTTATTTATTTATGCATTTTTAATTGTTTTCTAGCTTTAAACACTTTGTGCCATGCTGTAACCTGATCACCTGCAGCTGCACATAATTACACCCGAATTCCTGTCATTTCTGCACGTGCTGGGGGGAAATGTTTATATATATATATATATATATATATATATTTTAAAGCAGGTTTTATATGCTCAGCACCACTTACCTGTGGTATCAACCGCGGACCTTCGCCTCAGACTGTCCACATCGGTTGACATTGTGTGTTTTGCGTTTCGTCTAAGACGCCGCTTCAGCGCGTTAATTAAACTGGTCTGATAATAAACGTGCGCGTCTCCCAGTGCGCGTGGCTGGTGCGCGCTGCCGACACCAGGGAGCAGGCGCGCGCCGCAAGGGTTGCCTTTTCACTGCGGGATTTGTGGTGGCGCGCGGGGCAAACCTTATAATAATATTGAATAATGATTTTTTTTTTTCTTTCTTTCTTTGCTAATGCAAGATAACATCAGCTAACCTTTATAATATGTTATAATTGTTTCATACACCTTTACTAAAACCATACTTTACCAAACTATCATTACTAGCTCCATAGCAATCCTAAATAACACAATGAGAAGAATATTTATATTAATACATTTCAATACTGTTATAGTGCCAACATTAACTAGCTAGATAAACATGTCTAAAATTTGACCAGATTCATCAGGGTTGAAAAATAAATCATATTTTAAAAAGGTTTATCATCGTCACTGCTAAAACTGCAAAACTAACAAAACCTTATTTAACCTTTTTTTTTTTTTTTTACATTTATATTTAAAATCTTCACATCTTAAATAACAACAGTTATAAACATAAACATGATTGCTGTGAGGATTTTTAAGTCATATTCATAAATGACCCATAAAGCTCTACTAAGAATAGCTAATAGCTTGATTAGATTTTAATTAGATATTGTAAATAAATCAACTCTTGGAGTTTGTCCAGTATTTTTTTTTTGTCCAGTATTAAAGTTCTCAATGGGATTAAGGTTTGAGGCATTTCCTGGCCATGGACCTAACATTTCAATGGTTTGTTTCCTGAGCCATGTAGTTTTTTGCTTTATGGTAAGGTGCTCCATCATGCTGGAAAAGGCATGTTTGCCTAAGAACACTTATTAAAGAGTTGTACAAAAACATCCTCCAGGAGCAACTTCTCCCAACCATCCAAAAACAGCTTGGTGATGAACAATGCCTTTTCCAGCATGCTGGAGCACCTTGCCATGAGGCAAAAGTGATAAATAAGTGGCTCGGGGAACAAAACATTGAAATTTTTGGTCCATGTCTAGGAAACGCCTCCTTAATTCCATTGAGAACTTGTGGTCAATCCTCAAGAGGTGGACAAACAAAAACCCACAAATTCTGACAAACTCTAAGCACTGATTATGCAAGAATTGGCTGCCTTCAGTCAGGATGTGACCCGGAAGTTGATTGACAGCATGCCACGGCGAATTGCAAAGGTCTTGAACAAGAAGGGTTAACACTGCAAATATTGATTCTTTACATAAACTTAATGTAATTGTCAATAAAAGCCTTTGACACTTAAAAATTGCTTGTAATTCTACTTCAGTATTTCATAGTAACATCTGACAAAAAGAATACAATAAAAAAAAAAAAAACCTGAAGCATCAGACTTTGTGAAAATTAATATTTGTGTAATTCTCCAAACTTTAGGCCACAGCTGTATTTAGCTTGATATGATTTTACATAGCTATTGTATCATACAATATTCAAATTCAAATTTTATTTGTCACATACAGTCATACACAGTACGATATGCAGTGAAATGCTTACACGACTGCCAGTGACCTTAAAAAGAAAATAAAAGCTTATACGTAAAATAATATTAAACCTAACACATTTTTTCACATCAAAGACTAGCTATCTATCTTAAATGACCTATTTTTACAGATTAAGATGTTGAGGTTATATTCATAAATGTATACAATCTTTATTGCTAACACTAATCAGCAGGCTAACATATTGTGATTCATGAGATTTTTATAATCTTACTGCTAACATTAGCAAACTGACTTAAATAACAACCTCTGGCATGATTTTTAGGAAAAGTATTAACTCATACCATAGATGCGTACAATGTGCAGGATTGCTTAAAGGGTTTTTTAATTCTATTCCTAAACTTAACTGGTAGTTATAAAGCGTTACACAAATTTAATTTAAGCGTATTTCTCACAGGATCGTCAAGTTAAGATCGTCATATTTATCAATCTGCATAGTTAATCTTCAGTCCTGACACAAACTAACCTTAGATGTAAAATAATAAATTAAATTATAAATATCCTGATTAAATCTTCACAGGTACTATAGGTGTAGCCATACTGTAGGTAGCTAAAGCGCTATATAAATAAAACTGAAAGTGTTTTTTAACTTTGAAATAAATGCTCACACTCTTCTTTGCTAACACAAGCAAGGCAGTTAATAATGCTAAACTGACAGTATTTTTAAGCATACAAACGTATGAATACTTATAGTCCATCACTGCATTTTTCTAGTTAGATGACATACTAACAACATAACCTGATATATTTCAAAAGGTAAAGAAAAAAACTCTGACAAAAAAATAATAAAAATATATTTACTCACTGTGGAAATACAGCGTAAAATACATTTTGTTTATTGCTGTAAACAAATGCACAAAATACAGTTTTAAGTTCATTTCAAAGTATTTTGCAGGCTATAAACTGAAAAACATAATTTAACATAAGGCTATACCATGTAGCAAGCTTTAAAAATCATATATTGAGTCAGTTTTATACAAATCAGAGGATTTTTCAGCTGTACAGTATATCCCACATGGCTGGTGGTAGTCTGTACTGTAGGTAAATAAAAATAGTTTTACAAACTGATCCTGCTAAAAAAAAAAAAAAAAAAAACGAAGAAATATCACTTGACTTTCCGAGCTTGTGTTATGCATTCATTCAATTAGAAATCTAATGAATATCTAATATGTAATTAACGCTTTTTTGTCTCTAGATTGAATATTTGCCATTTCTCTCCTGAAAGCCACCGTTTTCTCTGCAAACATCCTGAAATCTAGGAA
Organism: Clariallabes teugelsi; assembly: GCA_030014215.1. Lineage (NCBI taxonomy): Eukaryota > Metazoa > Chordata > Actinopteri > Siluriformes > Clariidae > Clariallabes > Clariallabes teugelsi. The sequence continues at coordinate 4,772,973 of JAQMYG010000004.1, forward strand.
CATTACAGAGGTTAATATCACAGGTGTGAAACACTAACCCCACCAAGATCTCTAGAATCAATCACAACACCTGTTAAATCATCCAGATAGTTTACATATTGATATCAATCCATGAAGAAGATAGACAAATACTACTAATGACACCATTAAACAATCATCAAGATCTAAGGGAAACCACAACATGTCGGTGGAAAGTAAGGCTTAATTAAGTTATTTATACAATAATAAACCTTATTTTATTCACCATGTCATTCAAAAATGTATACAGCATTTTTTGTTTACCTGTATTTATATATCTCTTATACAAGGGGCGTTCAAGTCAAACCAGAACCATGAATGAAGGTGTAAAACCGATTGACATTTACAGAAAACTTCAAGCACAGTACTGTGATAAGACTCTTAGCCGCAGTAAAACATTTGAATAGTTCAAATGTTTTAATGAATGTTGTATGTCCGTGAATGACAATCATGGCCGAAGTGGCTCAGAGCCCACTGCAGTCATTTTCATGAACATTCAGCAAGTAGAATCCCTGCTTCTTGAAAATCGACATATACATTTTCGCCAACTTGCCGAAGAGTTGCATTATAGAAATTCGACTGGGAGTTATTGCCACATCCCCCCATACAGTTCTGACCTCACTCCAAGCCATGGGCTATTAAAGGAGATCCTAAGAGGCCAGCATTTTGGATTTGAAGCAAACCGAGTCTTATCATGGCTCTGGCGTACTGAGAAAATGTTCTACCTTGATGGTATCCAAGCACTAGTGAAATAATGAGATAAGTGCATTAGTGTAGCAGGGGATTATATAGAGAAATAAAGGGAGTTTTTACTCTCATAACCATGCTCTACAAATGGAAAGTCTCTGTTTGACTTGAACACCCTTTACAAAAAAACAACAATGTATACCTTTACAATTTTGCATTTTGTAGGTTAAAAAAATAGTTTGCAGCAAGCAAACCATGACCATATCTTCTAAGCTTAATTCTGCTGATGTGAAAATACTGCACAGTACATCGTTGCATGGACAGGAGGTTAGTAAGTACAGGTAAGTATACAACAGTTCTTTCTATATTGCATATGGAAAGATGTTTGTACCCTCTCAATTTTAACATTTTATTTTGAAATTGCATATGAAGCTTTGGCCTTTAATTAAAACAAACGGAGTTTCAGTTTTTAAAAAAATTTAATTCTCAGATGTACAGCACATAATCTTTAAATTTGAAGCACAACCTCAGATTTTTGACACATTTAATCAAATTCAGGTTCATCATAAGGAGCTAATAATCTCCTAACATTGGACCTCATTTATTAAGCTAAAATTGTTTGATTTACTTTACCAACTTTTGAATTTGTATTTGTTATTTCTTTTTTTTGCTATATTCTAGAATATAGCTGTCTGCATTGCATATTCAAATTTAATTTATTTTTTACTCATTATCAATCAATTATTTAACCGTTTAAATGATGAAAAACTAATTAAATTAAGAGGATTTCATATGCAATTTCAAATTTAAATGTGCACAAGTCAAATCCAAAATATAAGACATTCTGTGTTAATACAAAAAAAAAAAACATACAAAATACAATGCAAGAGTGAGCCAAAGCACAATGTGAAATTGAAGTAAGGTCAAAATGTGAAACTACATGCTAACGTACAAACATAGCATTTCTGATAGAACTGTACAGCAATCACTTTGAACAGAAGCAGAACAACACAACAAACACAAACAATTTTGATAACATCTTCTTTACAGTCAGTTCATTAAAAATGCCCTTGTGTTCACATAGCCTACATCTACAATGAAACAGGTTCGTAATTGCACCAGGCAACTTCATATGAAAGTACAGATAAAAATAATATTTAAGAATACAATTTCTTTTTTTACACTATCATTTGTTTAGATCAGTTCCATGAGCCAAGACTGAAAACACAGTCACGTGTGGATAAACCAGAGGACTGAGCCATACTGTATATATGACGGTGTTATGATCCAGTCCAATAAACATTAACTCAAAAGTGCCATAGCTCAGATTAATGTTGACACAAGACGACCTCTGTAGGTAAGTGGAGGCTCAGTGGTTTTAGGCATTGATTGGAATTCCAAGTAAGTTTGGAGGAAAGCATAAACCAAATGAGCCAATGTAAATCTAATGCAGCAGCCCTTTTCCTTGTACTGCATGCTGTGAACTTAGCGATTGTACCTACCTTGTGGCATCAAGCTCCTTTAGCATTGCTTGCCCCAGGTGGCCTGTACGCAGCCTGATAACAAGTGTACAGATTTGCAAAGCTGCCATGCAGTTCACACAAACAATAACCTGAAAATAACATTATCATGTCGAATCATTCTTAAATTAGCAATACTTCATGTGACCTCACAACTGTAACAGACATTTTCTGAGAACAATGTTCATATTTCCTTGTACCCTACGGGGTGCCGGTTTGTTTAAATCAGCTTCATCAGCTTCATCTCACCAAACACAGATGCACGGCGCAGATGCACTTGAGGTCCAATACACTAGCTTAGCATTAGCTCTGCACTAATGATGGCAAAACTGACAGATGGTCGCACTCAGTCTGTGTCTAGTAAAAAAATAAACAAAGAAATCCTCAACCAGTCATAGAGCTCCACATACGAGTATAGGCACCGAGACAGGAAACCTGTCTTACATGTTTCTGTCTATTCGTGGTGCAAAGTATCCAGCACTTTGTGAACAAACTCCTCAGAGCAATGTAATGCGGGACAAAGTCAAAAATCTGAGTCAGCATCCATCAGTTCTGCCTCCATTAGGTTGGTTCTGGAGTGGATTGGTGCGGTCACTGGTTTCCTGCCCTCTGATCGAGGTGTTGTTATGCCTGTCCTGCCACCCCCCACTGCCGGAGGCATCTCCTGCCCTGAATAGTGGAACACTCCGTTAGATCCTTTAGCCTGCCAGGCCGGTTGTTTAAACTGACCTCGTCCCTCATATTGGTTTAGCGTCAGCGGGTTGGCGAGGTTAAAGCCAGGCTCCCTGCTGCGCTGGCTCGATGGAACATATCCGAGCCCTCCGTATCTCTCCTGGTACGGAATTGGACATGAAGGTCGGAATTCCGGGAAGGACCCTGGAAGGACGTTCTCTTCTTGCTGCCGTTGCCGGTCCCACAGGTTAGCCACGAGGCTGCGATGCGCCGGGAGCTTTGGGAGACGAGGGACAGCGCTGGGACCCAAGTCTCTGTGACGGGAATTCACGTCCTCTTGAGCAGGCAGTACTGTACGCACCTCCTTCTTTCTCTTCTTCTTTTTCCTTTTACGTTTCATCATCTCAGGGGAGATATCGGCTTCCACCATCCACAGTCTGTTGCGCTCTTCAGGAGGAGGCACTGCACAAAGAGGTACAGTTGTACAGTAAGTATCACTGGTGTTTTGGTGAAACTGTGCATTTTAATATATAACGTCTTAAACAGGTAGGTCTTTTGTAACGCTTTAGATTTGGATCATTTAATATCATTTTTTAAGTTTTGTTTATAGATTTTAGGTATACTGTTAGGTAATGTTAGCAGTATTACCTGCATTACTCAGTTGAATAATCTGATAAGAGGGTTTCCACAAGCAGTGATAATAGAGCATAACAGCACTGGGACGTTTAACTATATGTATCACTTCACGTCCCAGGTGTTTTACGTTCACATTAATGTACATCATAAAGCAATATCACACAAGAGGAAGTGCTGTTGTGATGAATATCAGCACGGCTGAGATGCCTACAGCATTCAGGCAGCACCCTCGTGCCTCCAGCCCCAACACACCCATGCTGATATTCGATACAACAGCACTCCCTCTTGTGTGATATTTTACATTAATGTGGACATTTTTAGTCACGGATTGATGAAATACTGGTGAACGTATTTGTATTTTGCTAAAATTCAAACAAAGATCCATAATACGTGTGTTATTTATTTCCACTTATGGAGGATTATAGTTAAATTTTATAGTTTATAAATTATTTATGTGTAAACCCATGCAGGAAAGTTAAAGGCATTGTTAATCACCAAGTTTTCTTCTGAAATTATTCCTTCTGTGCCTGGATCAATTATTTTGAAAAAAAACTGACTGTCTAAGACGTACAAGAACAGAAAAAGCATCTCATACAACTAAACGTTAGAACTCACCAGGTGTCCCAGTGGGTGTAACTGAGATGTCCTGAGGTAAAATAGCACCTCTTCGTGCCACCATCTTTGTCACGTGCTGGGCCCAGGCAGAGGACATTTCCATGGACGGCTCATTCAGTTCAAAGTTAATACCCGCTATGCAGATGTGACAAATTCCATCAGTGTTTCATTTTATTCATAATCACATATTTTTTTACTTTGTCATTCACTTTTTAAAAAAATCTTCTTCTATTTCATAATACTAATTTTACCTCAGCAGATCACTGAGATCTGGTTTTATCTCCACACGTCCAGCAGGTGGTGCTGTACTTACCTACAGGTCCCTCATGGGAGACCGTGTGCATGCTGAAGGACAATTCTTTTTCCGGGTCCATTTGGATTTCCTTCCGCTTCGAGAATGCTTTGGCTATCATCTTGCTCTTCTTGATGCGCTTCGGCTCGTCGTCACTGCGCCCAATTATCCTTAGATTACAGGAAAGGCGTTTAAAGTGAATTTAAACACAGACCAAATAACTTAGAGCAGACGTCCCGTCATGGAAATTCCTGGCAGTTACACTATCATTCCGACTATGGAATGTACTTTAAAGGTCACTTAAAAGGAGACACCATTTAAATACACCTACCTACACCACGTGCGCTTCCAAATGAGTATAGTGGCTTTGGTCCACACCCACGTGCTCATGGCGATGCCGGTGCCGAACATAGAGAACAGATTGATCTTCTCCACCAGCAGACTGGGCCGGTTTTTGATGGTGCATTCTGGGATTGGCTTTTTAGTCTGATGTGCTATAGTGACATTAGCTTCACATCTGGAACAAACAGTACTTTTGTAAACTGAATCGTTTTAAACATATTTATTAAATAATAATAGTGGATGAACAAATATTTAAAAAGCTTTTTTTTTTTAAATGCTTACAGCACAAATTCCCTAAAGCTCCTTTCCCATTCCGCCTGGTTGAAGAAGTCGTAGAAATGGCATCCGAAAGTGATGAAAACAAAACCGAATGCTAGAAAACCAAATATGCCTGTTAGAGGGAGAGAAAAGGGATTTAGCTCTATGGACAAGTTTGTCAGTAAGTGCTAACTGAATATTGGTGATTATTGTTACTAGGGATATTCAGGATAGATGCAGGCTCATAGATTATATGTTGTTTTATATGATCAATCGCAAGTGGTCAAACAGATGTTGAAGGATTCCGATGCAGAGAAGACAAAACATACGAGGGGTGTTCAAGTCAAACCAAGACTTTTGAGAGTAAACCTACAAATATCCCTTCATTTTTCTATATAATCCCCTGCAACACTAATGCACGTATCCCAGTGTTTCACCAGTGATTGAACACCATCAAGGTAGAAAGTTTGCTCAGTATGCCTGATCAGCCTGATTCACGTCTGAATCACTGGCCTCCCAGGAACTCCTTAAATTCCCCAAACATGTGGAATTGTCTTGGAGTGAGGTCAGGACTGTACAGAGGATGTGGCGATATCTCCCAGCCGAGTTCCTGTAACGTGCAAGTGGTGTTGGTGTATGATTGTGTGTACAGTTTCCACAGACAGATGTGTCTCTTCCGCAAGTTGGCGACAAGTTATCTGTCGATTTACAAGTATCAGTTGTTCCACTCCAGGAATATTCACAGGAAGGAACGACTTCGAGCCACCTCGGTCGGGATGGTCATTCACTGATGTACGGCCTTCTTTAAAATGTTGCCACTATTCAAACGTTTTCTTACAGTCTTGTGTAAATGCCTTCATTCATGAGAAATTTCAGCACATGTCCCAGTTTGACTTGAACGCCCCTCATAAAAGCCCTGCTTAAAGCTGCATAAAAGATATCTCCTGACATTAAATAAAACTTCTCTCAACAGCACCTCGACTCCATCCACAGTAACTACTGCAGTTGTTATTCATTAGTCTGAAAAAAGTCTTTGTGAGAAATGCAAATATGCATAATAAGCATGCTATGCAGAAGATGACTGTACCGAGTCTCAGCATGGTCTCGTTGATTTTGCTCGCTGCTTTCTCACTCAGCAGTCCTGGATGGTTACTTTTGATGGAAAATAATGTCATGACCCCTGGGGAAAAAAAATCTAAATTAACTACGTCTTAAAATTAATCAAGAAGTAGAAGGCTGCCGTCTTTCTGTTTTCCCATCTTACCTCTTACGAGGAAATAGCCACCAACAGTGAGCACCACACCTATTGGAGCCAGGACAAACCCAGCACGGTATCTGTAGTTTTTGTAGCCAACGAAACAGATTCCACTGACAGAGTCTCCATCGACCTGTGTAATGTTCAGCAGAGTTTATGACTAATGTAGCATCCAGTGACACACAAAAAAAACAACAAGATTAAGCAGCCTTACCTCTGCAATGGCCAGTATAGCCACTGTGAGGATAAACGGGATGGACCATGTGACCAGGTGGAAGTAGGACGTCTTTCCAGACAGAGGTTGGTGTGTAGTGCCCAGGGCTTTGAAAGATGTGTGCCAGGCGTAGGTAAGCATAACGAACCAGATGACCCCTGACATCAAGGAGTAGTACACAATGATGAAAATAATGACGCACGAAAGCGTCTCTGTCGACCTGGAGGCGGGAAAAAAACAAAATCCTAAATCGTCACCATGTTCTAGATGTTGTGAAGTGGTAAATTCTTAACAATCTTCTTAATCCTCGTTCTTACGAGGGCTCTCCAAGCCGCATGGTGTTGTCGCTTTTGCACACGATCTCTTCGCGAGCTCCATCCATGAACTGAGCGAGCCACCCGATGCTGCCCACGAAGAAGCAGGCGTTGACGTAGAAAAGGATTACAGCCGGGTAGCGGTTGGAATTTTTCCAGTCGGCAAGAAACGTCGCCTGTAGGAAAGAGGTAACCAAAGATAAGAGGGTTTTACGCACTGTACAGGATTAGTTCAAGTTATCCCCGTTAGGGATAAGTCAGTGATATCTTATTTAAATCTGCTTCATGTGTCTCTGTGCAGATGCAGTCAAGGATCTTCTCTATATGATCTTCAGGAGGCGATCGAGCAGGCACGGGTTGAGTGACTGGGGGCCAGGGGTAGCTCAGTGGTTAAGGCATTGGACTACGGTTCAGAAGATCCCAGGTTCAAACCCCACAACCACCAAGTTGCCACTGTTGGGCCCTTGAGCAAGGCCCTTAACCCTCAACTGCTCAGTTGTGTAATGAGATAAAAATGTCAGTTGGTCTGGATAAGAGTGTCTGCCAAATGCCTAAATGTAAATGTGACCCCAGAGGACTGCAGACATCTTTTTGACTCCATTTCCAAGCCAGATCTAGCAGGCTTTCAAGAATAAAGGACTACAAACGACATATTGATTGTTGAACAAATTATTCTTAATATCCTGATATCGGTCATTAAAATATGGAATTCCAATTTTGTCTCAATATTTTTGGCCTCCACTGGACAATAACAAAAATATATATTTTGGCCATGTGTAGCTTTTACACATTGATATTACATCTGTTTTACTACAATACAAAAAAGTAGAAGTTTGCAAATGTACCCAATTCTATTTAATGACTAAGATAAAACTACCATTATTGATCAATATTTATTGTTCTTCTACTTCCATTTTTCCACCCATCCATCTAGGAACCTCTGAAGTCCAAATAGAGTCCGTGGACGCCAATGGATGACTATTCATTCCTATTTTTGTATGACTGTGGTAGGACCCCCCCACACACATTTTCACACTATGGGCAATTTGGGAACGCCAAATAGCCTAATCTGCATGTCTTTGGACTGTGGGAGGAAACCAGAGAACCCGGAGGAAACCCACCAAGCACAGGGAGAACATGCAAACTCCATGCTCACAGACCCGACATGGGAATTAAACCCAGGACCTGGAGGTGCAAGGCGACAGTGCTGACCACTAAGCCACCATGCCGCCTTACATATTTTGTAGGAGTAGAAATTATCGTACTTAATTTAAACATGTTGATAGAAGATCGTTTTTTATGTTGACGAAAAGAGAATTCCAAGGTGCTAGGGCAACAAGAATCCTAATGTATCTAGGCATTTTGTCGTACAGTATCTGACCTCACACATTACTCGAGTTCACTCACCAGTGTAAAGAAGGTGCACAGCAGGGTGATTGAGCCGAAGATGGCGATGTAGCCGTGCATGTTGGAGTGCTCCTCCTCCGTGAAGAGCGGATTGTCGCACTGAATCCCGCAGCCCTCCACATCCTTGTACCAGCTGGCCTGGATGTCCGTTTTGACCAGAGGAGCTTCACATTGTCCTGACGTATTGAATTTGATTTTCTGCACCTCATTCTAGAAGGAAAAAAAAAGACAGTTGCTCAAAGAAGTAATTATATGTTGAGCAAACTTGGAATAAACATAATAATAAACTTTAGAGCAAAAGGAACATCAGGAAGCCTTATACCGGGCAACCGATGGGGAACTTGTCTGTGTTTTCACACTTTAGGAAGTTGGGCCACCCTCGCTCCTGCTCCACTATGCTGCAGGGTCGGCGGGTCGTCTGGCACAGGGTCTGGCTGGGAAGCTCCACTTTACCGTTCTCACACTTGGGCATGTAAACAGCACACAGTAATGGCTGAATGACCGCCCAGCACCGAGGAGCATTTCTCAGACCTGAAGGAGAAAACATGTCAGTGGAGATCATTTATTTTTCCTTTAAACATCGTGTGTATCTATCTAGTGCTAATCAGAAATATGAGATTGTGTTTTTATAAATAAATTTGTTATATTTGTAATGTTGCACATTATTAAACAGTAATGTCTTCTGTATCTAATGCAAAATTTGTACAGTTTTTATGTCTCAACCTTCAGATCACAAAATGCAAATTCTAACCTGGCAACAATACAGCATTTCAAGCGAGGTTCATCCATGAAGGACCCCAATGAAACAACATCTCAGGTTTCCAGACAGTCATACTGTTATATTAAATATTACAAACCTAAGCTTTGTCCCCCTTTCATCAGTCCAAATTAACCAGATTGGACAAAAAAAGCTTCCTACTCTTGAACCTGGAACGCTCTTCTCAACTCTGAGTTCAGCAAAGTGACATCAAATCAACATGGCTGGTCAGAGCATCTCCCATAAACAACAAAGCGAATTATAATGTCTAATGTGTACTAGAATTAACTTTGGATCGATCAACACACAGATATACATACGCTTGCTGAATATACAGTATTTGCTGAAAATACAGTTCGCTGTTAGGAGGAGGTAAATACCAAGGATGAACACTGGACGTTTTGTAGGGCAGAACAGAACACAGTTATGAGAGTAAAAACTCCCTTCACTTCTCTATATGATCCCCTGCTACACTAATGCACCTACAGTATACCAGCGTTACACTAGTGCTTGGACACCATCAAGGGAGAAAGATTTATCAGTATGCCGGAGCCATGATCAGACTGCCTGCATCACGTGTGAAACGCTGGCCTCCCAGGAACCCCTTCTCTTCTGCAAGTCTGCGACAAGTTATTCATCGATTTTCAAGGATCAGGCATTTCACCCGTCTGATGGTCATGGGAACGTCTACCGTGTGCTCCGAGCCACCTCGGCTGGGATCGCTATTCACAAACATACAGACTTGTATAAAACATTTGCATCATTAAAAGGTTTTACTGCGGCTAAGAGGCTCATCATCATACTGTGCTTGAAGTTTTCTGTAAACGTCAATGGTTGTTACACCTACAGTCCCCAGAAATTTAATCACAGGCGAAAACCCCTAGATATACAGTATATACATCACAGTTAGCCGCCTAGCTCTTAGCTAACAAAAGACAAATGTGAAGGCAAGCATGTTTTTTTTTTTTTTATCCCACTCTGGAGTTTACACACACAGATGTCAAAATTTATGTGATTTTGAGTTTCGGAAGCATGTCGAACGCCGCCTGAGCATATAAAACAATCTGTCATGAATCTTGTACTCAGTGTCAGATCAATACATCACCATGACATACAGCCCTATAGAAAGAACTAAAAACAAATACCAGCAAACAAATTTCAAATATTAACAGAAATTCATTCATCTTTAATAACTGCTTGTCAGGGTTTGTGTGGATTTTGGCATGAACACCGGGTGAAATGTGGGAATACACCCTGAATAGACGCCAGTCATCCACTCGTTCACACCTAAAGCAGAGCCAATCCGCCTAACTGCATGCTTTAGAGAGTTAGGAGAGGTGGAACCTGGAGAACCCCAGAGGAACCCACTCAGACAGAAGAGAACAGTAGATGTAGACAGTAGTGATGGTTATGAATTCAGTTGGCTGGTCTTCAGTTTGACTGGCTGTGACCGGTGATCGGCCGGTCAGGATCAGATATAAACAATGCAGTTCATTTAATTGATCATTAAAACAGAGGTTTAAAATTCTGGTAAAATGTAATACAAATCAAGATATTTATAAAATCCTGATACTTATACAATTGCAATTTTTATAGGATCGGCACTGAGGTATCGTGATAATATTGTATCGGGAGGTGACTGCTGATCACCATTTCTAGTAGACTATAACCTGAACTCAAGCTCAAACCCTGGGCCCTGGTGCTTTCCACTGGAGCATCATGCTGCCCAACAAAAATACAGATTACTTCCTTTATTTGTTAAGGAAAAGTATTGATATAAATATGATTTGAAGGATAGAGAGAAGAGTAAAGAGACAAAGATACAAGAGACTCGGCAGAGAAAGAGAACTGAACTGTTACTCACAGGTGTGGGGGAATGGGCCTGAAGTGTCATGAACATGCACACAACAATCCTGAGGATTTTAAGATTGAAGTGTGAACGAGGAGGAAAAAGTGTGGAATGGATCATTAATGGGTGCTAATGGTAATTAAAGAGGGATTCAGGAACAGGAAATCCAACTCATTTCAATGTTTTATGCAAACGAACAGCTATTAGCTTTTTTTGTATTTCATCACTTCAAATTGTAGGATAGGTGGGGAAAAAAAAGTAGTATTTTTACAATTGGCAGCACGGTAGCCAGGTGGTTAGCACTGTCGCCTTGCACCTGCAGGTTCTGGGTTCGATTCCCGCCTCGGGTCTGTGTGCATGGAGTTTACATGTTCTCCCCATGCTTGGTGGGTTTCCTCCCAAATTACTCATAGTGAATAAATACAATGGTCACCATTGGCCTACATGTTCCCTAGTTGGACTACAGCAGTTCGTAAATGGATTGATAGATTTTTACATTAATAATTTTAAAATAATAGACAAAAAATAATAATGTACAGAGAGTTGCAAACAAAATGTGATGTAAATACTACAATGTAAACACTGGGGTGGTAGAGTTTGTCTAGGAATTTCTAGGAATCATTTGGGTTTTATTTTCACACACACACACACACACACACCTACTGTATATTTGTACATTGTTTCTTATTAAATAAGAAAACTTCCATTATAGTGAAAGCATACACACACTGTTTTATTTATATTGTTATTGATGTGTATATATTACTGTTTTCAGATATAACTTAAATTTTTGTTATTAAGTGAGAAAAAACTATTTTAAAGGTTTAGAATTGTAACAAAATCAGAGAAAATGTAAAATGAACTTTAATTGACTTATTGATTGAAGTGAATTATATATACATACACACAGTATATACAGTATGTCTGAAAACAGTATGTACTGTGTATATATATCTGTGTATGTGTATACACACACACACACACTATATATATATATATATATATATATATATATATATAAAGAGAGAGAGAGAGAGAGAGAGAGAGAGAGAGCTAAGAGGTCTAGCTTTGGGTTTTGTTATTGCACTTGATGAGAAATAAAAGAAAGTGTGAACTTTCCCTGTATTTTTCCCCAAGTTAGTTTTAATCAAAAACAATCTAGCTGTAAAGATTTCGCTCTTTGATTTGTATCCAAGTTCACTTGTTTCCTGTGAAGGCCATCTATTTATTATTATTATTGTTTTATACATATAACATAAACTCTTACCAGACCACATGGCCAACTTCTCAAAAGCTTCTTCTTGTGTCTCCGAGTCTTCAGCCAGCACCAGAGACGTGTGTGTGTACGGCAAAGGCGACCCGAGACACGTATTGTACTTCAACACTTCACAAGTCGTCGTTTTCTTGCAGTGTTCATTAGACAAACTCTCATTCAGGGGGAACATCACGGCCTGGCTCGCCATCACGGAGCCCAAACCAACCCAAAGCAGCCCAAACCCACCGACAATAGACCCGGGAGACATGTCGGAGAGCAACAACAAAAACAACTCCTTTTTAACTGGAATTCTTTTGGTTGGTGTCGTCCGTTAATTCCGTTAATTCCGTTAATTCATCCCGCGAGCCGAAAGGGTTCCAGAACGCAACTCCGAAACCATGTTCCCAGGACTGTTCACATAATAACGGATTCCTTTTTATCCGCACAACTTCCAGGAATGTCTTCTTGTCCTTTTCTTTATTATATCCCGCGATAAAAAAATAAAAAAAACCTTTCACTCCAACTCAAAGGCTTCATGCGCTTCAGTGCGTCAAGAAAGAGAAAATGGGATTGTATGCACTTTTTAACTGTAAGACGTCCTCAAGATGTTAAAAAAGCAAGAAAAGAAAGTACAGAATGGCTTCAGAATGGCACCATCCCCCACTTTTGGATGGAGGAGAGAAAGAGAGAGGGAGAGAGAGAGAGAGAGAAAAATCTGGCCTCCGAGGGTGTAACTCGATCCCCGGGCTGCTGGTTCAGCCCCCCAGATTTTTTTCTCAGTAAAAAAAAAAAAAAAAGAGAAAAAAAAAGTTTCAACCCACGCAACATCTCAGTACATGAAAAGATGAAAAGATCATGATATCTTTGATCTACAACAGCTTCTTCACGCGCGCAGAAGGTGTACACTTTCCGCGCGCCAAGGTTGCTCTGAAGTTCCTAAAAAGCCAAACTTTTTCTCCCATCCCCCTCAAATGTGTGTGAGAGTTGTAGTCGAGTAGAAACATTTAGTCCATCCTCCATGCATGCCACTGTGTGTGTGTGTGTGTGTGTGCAGTCCAGTTCCTCACACTAACAAATTCACACACTTTCTTCTGCTCTCCATCTGTCATATTAAATTAAAATTGCATTAAAAGTAAAAAAAAAAAAAAAATATATATATATATATATATATATATATATATATATTGTGCAGTGATAATTATAGTCCTACAGTATCATACAGCTGTACTTCAGAATTGTTATTTCATATGAGACCAACCTCACTGACTACCCACTTCCCACAGGTTAGGTTTTTTGCCCCCGCCATGCGGAAGGCCTGGGTTCGATTCCCACCCAGTGTACACACACACACACACACACACACACACACACACACAAAACAGTCACTGGATGCAGCGCTGATCCTGAGACTAGATAAAACAAGAGGGTTGCATCAGGAAGAGTATCCGGTGTAAAACCTGTGCCAAGTTGTGTTTGGATCAGATGGTCTGCCATGGCGACCCCTCAACAGAAGCAGCCAAAAGACTAACAACAACAACCCACTTACCACACTTGACTTTGTCAGAATACACTGAGGTTACTCAAACATCAGTTCTGTCAATCGACTCCTCTACTCCGGTCAGCCATTACATTAAAACCACTGACAGGTGAAGTAAATAACATTGATGGTCTCATTGAGTGGCACCTGTCAGGCAGTTGGGGTGGGGATATTTTAGGCAACAGTGAAGTGAACAGTTGACAAGCAGGAAAAATGGGCAAGCGTAAGGTTCTGTGAAACACAGCAAAACAGCAGATGTTTCTCCAAAACAGCAGATCTTGGCACGTAACAAAATCAAGAAAGGACAACTGATGAACAGGTAACAGGCTCATAGAGTGAAGGCGAACTGTCTGGGCCTAAAGCCTATCCCAGGACACTCAGGCCATGAGGCATGGTACACCCTGGACAGAGTGCCAATCCATCACAGAGCACACACACCTACATACATACATACATACATACATACATACATACATACATACATACATACATACATACATGACATCTATCTATGACAGTGCTAACCACTAAGCCACTCCGCTGTCTGCAAGAATATACTGCCTGGTAAAAAGAAATGTCTCACACATTCAGTGCTATGCTAGATAACCTATAGGACTCGTGTTGTTCCCTCACAAATAAATAAATTAGGAATGTAATTCAATTCAATTCAATTCAATTTATTATATAACACTTCTAACAATGGTCATTGTCTCAAAGCAGCTTTACAAAATGATAAGAAAATTTATGTGTATGAGTCAGAGTTTAGATAATAATGGGATAGTCCCTGATGAGCAAGCCGAGGGCGATGGTCGCAAGGAAATACTCCCTGAGATGGCAATAGGAGGAAACCTTGAGAGGAACCGGACTCAACAGGGAACCCATCCTCATCTGGGTGATAACGGATAACAGAAATTATATAACGACATCATGTGTTAGGCTGCTGGAATTTCTGGAGTCAGCAGGTGCAGAGGACAGAGGGGGGACTGGATCACTAGAAGCTCAGGAGCAGCATGTGTAGATCCAAACCATCATGAAGCAGAATCCAGCATGAGCTGGTCCTTCTCTGGATGCCTCAAGCTCTTCGCAGGGTTGACTTCTGCCTACTGGAGCTGGCACAATCTCCAGATGCCTCGGGATGGGTAGAGAAAGGAAGAACTGGTGGAAAATAAAAGAATTCGCGTAGATCCCGTTCGGGATATTAGCAGCACTAGATAGGAGTGTGCATTTAGATATACTGGAGTACAAGGCTATCTGATGAATTATGTGTATGCCAGATTAAAGAGATGTGTCTCGAGTCCACTTTTAAACTGATAGACTGTGTCTGAGCCCTGAACACTGTCTGGAAGGATATAACTGATGTCATATTCAACACATGGTGCTCTTCAGACCTTTTGTAAGTTGCAGAGATGCTCTTCTCCCAAAAGTATCTTGGAAGCTGAATACTTTAAGTGCTAGGATATACGTTTGAATCAGGTTGTGGATGGTGTGCGGTGTTGCCTTTCTGGACCTCCTTAAAAGGCATGTGAAACATGGCTACTATAGAGTGAGTCAGAGAGGAGACCACACACACTCACACACACACACACACTCTCGCTCTCTGAACGTGAGGCCCAGTACCTCCCTAGCGCTCTATAATTCTGTCTAGTTGTGAATTCATCGTAATGAATATCTGAGAGCGCTGCTGCCTCACAGCTCCAGTGTTTCTGGTTTGATGGACTGGCATCCCATACAGGGTGTATTACCTCCTCATGCCCGGTGTCACCAGGGTAAGCTCTGAACTCACCATGACCCTAATCTAAACAAAGCAAACTGGCTACTGAAGGACATTAAAATGATCATTTAAAACATTTGAGTGTTTTCAGTTTTAGTAACATGACCAACAGTGGAAGACTTCACCAGTCAGTGTTCATCCTGTATTTATTTCAGACTCGTTAGATATTACCGATATTAATAAATGTATTAATGTACAAACATAATAAAAAACTTTTTTTTTTTTTTAAGTCTCAGCATTACACAAATACAACTTCAGATAAACACTGTACCATTATTTATTTAACAAAAATGACCCCTCATGAGTACCTCCATGATTCAACAGCTTGTAGATCCACTGTTAGCAGCAATAACTTGAAGTAATCGTTTGCTGTATGAATCTATCAGTCTCTCACGCCGGTTTTGGCCCATTTTTTTGCTTCAGGTCATTGAGGTTTTTGGGCTTTCACTTACGCACAGCTCTCTTAAGGTCCTGCTACAGCAGTTCAGTTGGTGTGCTTGTCCTGTTTCATGACCCTATTTTGACCAAGCTTTACCTGTCGGACAGATGGCTTCACACTCGCCTTTAGAATACTCCGGTGTACAGAGGAGTTCATAGTCGACTTAGTGACTGTAAGGTGCCCAGGTCCTGAATCAAGCCTGAATCATCACTGCCCCCTTGCATTGTTGAAATGCTGTTTGGTTAAAAATGGTGCTGGGCATTAAGGCCAAACGACTCCACTTTATCTATCCATAGGACGTTGTTCCAGAAATCTTGTGTGGTTTGTTCAGATGCAGTTTTGCAAACCTCAGTCATACTTCCTTGTTCTTCTTAGACAGAAGAGGTTTTCTCCTGGGAACCCGACCAGACCAACTGGACTTTTTCAGTCTTCTGCTAATTGTGCTGTCATATATTTCAACACTTAACATGTAACTTTTGTTTTGGGTTTTTTGTTTTAATTTCCCTGAGCATTGCACGGTCTGACCTTGGGGTGAATGTGCTGGGACGTCCACTGATGGGAAGACTGGCAACTGTCTGGAATGCTTTCCACTTGTGAATAATCTTTCTCACTGTAGAACGTGTTGAACTACAACTTGTTTGGAAATTGTTTTATAACCCTTTCCAGCAACAATTGTTTCTCTAAGACCATTCCTTATGTATTTCCCTTTTGCCATTGTGTTAACACACCCCTGAATGAATGGTGGTCTGCATACCTGCTGATGACTAGCAGCATCTGGCTGCACCTTATCCTCTTAAATCCTGTAGAAGCAGTAAGCGGGTATTTAGTATTGCCAGCTTATTTTTCTTTTTGGCTTAATTGTTATGGAATAAATAATTGCAGGGTAAAAAAAGGTTGTTGAAATATGTTGTTGTTCGTCTGAGTTTATATTTGCCTAATACCAAGACCCGCTATGATCAGATGTTTTTTTTTACAACAAAAAAAAAACATAAGAGGTACTAACTTTTGACCCTGACTGTATGATTGCATAATTAACTCCAAACTGGATATCATTCTGGAGCTGGAGTGATACTGAGAAGAAAATGCGAGGAGTGTTTCTGTAAATCTGGATCCACCTATACATCCTTTATGGGCTCAAACAGATCATCCATATTTATTCCCAATATATAAACACAGGAAAGAATTAACCAGTCTCACCCTTTGGCACATAGTCTGAAGTCAGTTTTCGACATGTGGGATTGCGTAATTTCATGGCCAAGCCAAACATGTCACGGCTATGCTT
Source organism: Clariallabes teugelsi (assembly GCA_030014215.1). Classification (NCBI taxonomy): domain Eukaryota; kingdom Metazoa; phylum Chordata; class Actinopteri; order Siluriformes; family Clariidae; genus Clariallabes; species Clariallabes teugelsi. Next base: position 4,790,093 of record JAQMYG010000004.1, read on the forward strand.
GAGGCTCAGAGAGGACGAGTTGTTTTTATTATACACCAGGCCCGTGTTGTTTTTTAAGTTGGGGAAGCCCTAAGAGAGAAAATCACAAGCTTGCAGGACAATGGCTGCTGACTAAAAGCTTGCCGTTGTTTTATGTTCGTCAACATAAAGTGCATTACATGTACAACAAGGTATTTTAAATCCATTTACTATAGTTAAATCCTCACTCACTCACTCACTCATTCTCTATAGCACTTATCCTATACAGGGTCGCAGGATGCCTGGAGCCTATAATTGGGGGGGGGGGGGGGGGGGGGGAAAGCGGGAAGAACATGCAAACTCTGGCTCTGTGTGCGTTGAGTTTGCATGTTCTTTCCGCTTTCCTCATTTGGCGTTTCCAAATATAGTTAGTACTATACCCAAAGGTGGGACTCAAACCCTCGGCCCTGGAGGTGCTCTGTGGTTTAATCTGTAATTAGATGACCCTTCACCTTAGATGCTTTAGTCTACTTGATTATATTCTATTAACTTTCCAGGCAGCCAATCAGAAACATGTAAAGAGATATTTAAGATGGTGGCACCCAGTGGGTACTTAGAGTCCTGAAATATGGTGCATGTGACACGTAGGTCACTCACATATGGAATGTCCAACTAAATATTAGTTCAAAGAGGCACAAGAAAGATTAAACTTCAAGCATTTTTGCTTAAACGGTAAATTCATCACTTTATAAAGATGTGTGATGACACTGCTATTTTTTTGAACAGACTAATATTTGTTTTTCTTCACTTACATTAAACTAATAATACATTTGTAGCACATTTTTCTTCATGTTGTGATTCAGAATAGAACGTGCAGGGTGTCCAATGCATTTATGTGATTTAAATTAAAAGTTATTATATGGATATGGAGCTTTATTCCCTTTTTTCAACACACTGCTATTACAGTATTTTGAACACCACTGTACCTGGTATTCATGAGCATGCACATCATCACAAACACAGACTTGTGACGATCAGGAAACTATTAGTAGTTAGTAATATTATCCAACATGTCCATATGGGTTTCCTCAGGGTTCTCCAGTTTCCTCCTTCCTTCTCTAAACCATCCCAGGTGTGTTGGAAAACTCATCAAGTCACAAGACTTCAATTTCGTCCCTGGAATATATTAGGAATAATCACACACCCTCGCTTGATCATAAACCTTTCTGAGATATCCATAAAGATAGAAGATACAGATTCTCTTACAGTACAAACTGCAACTATTTCTACTATAAACAAGTTGTCCAGTGGATGTCAGTAGTGATGATGATAATGATGATGATGATTTATTTACAATTAAGATGAAAAAAATGTATCAGTGTAACAGCAGACAGTGCAAAATGATCTAACATCGTTGTGTAGGGTTAGCTGCAATTAGAAAATGTTTATAGGATACGGTTTACATAGATTTGAAGTTTTCAAGGTAAATGTTGCATAAGTATACATGAAAGCTTTGACGCAAAAATACATTAGACCTTATACACAAAACATCCTAAGGACAATATTAGGGGGAAAATTGACGCATCCCTGAAATGTACAAAAACATTTATAGATTCTATATACATACAGTATATCGTTCTGTAAACTGCTAACTGTTGATTATAGCTGTCCATGTGTTGCACAGGATCAGTAACTTTGAAGCAGTAAGAGGCACTTCGTGGCAGGTTCTGAAAATTTTGTGACTTAAATCTGTCATTGAAAAAGTTCCCTTAGTGCAAATGAAGAAATATCACATTACAGCATGAAAGGGTGATTTTTCTTTTTCATCTTATCCAGACTTTCAGGTGGCACTTGATGTAATAAGAACATGTCATGTAACATACAGTATCATCACCTGAGGTCTTTTAAAACTCTTCTTACAGTGTGAACAGGCCTATCATACAGAGGTATCTCTACTGCACGCTGCTTAGCTTGGCTTCATACTCATTGTCCCAACAGGCACGATGCTAAATGTCAGACAGAGCTGTGCCACGTCTGCAATACGTCCTTCAGCTCCATGGGTCTGAGTGGTGCTGCAAGGTGTAGTCCTGAAGTTTAATCTGATCTTGGATCTGGTTAATCAGGACCTGAGAAAGCAGGATTCCCACCAGCTGTGAAAGAAACGAACAATCAATTCAATTCTATTCTATTCAATCAGAATGATGTTCATGAATTAGCATCAACCCGGTGCCAGCCTGCACCGAGAGGAGAAATTTTCATTTTCATTACTAGCAAACTGTATATTATAGTTTGAGGTAATAATAATGATTAATGAAATAATAAAAACTAAATTATATAATGGTATGGTTTGCATTTCTTTTCTTTATATGGTAGAAATATTGTGTTAAAATATATACAGTACATTATGGATTTGGCCTAGATTTCATTCATTCATTCATCTTCTATACCGCTTTATCCTGTATTCAGGGTCGCGGAGGGCCTGGAGCCTATCCCAGGAAGCTTAGGGCACGAGGCGGGGTACACCCTGGACAGGGTGCCAATCCATCGCAGGG
>JAQMYG010000004.1:4792852-4814310 GCA_030014215.1 Clariallabes teugelsi
CGAGCCTGGCCGGGAATCGAACCCAGACCCTGGAGGTGCAAGGCGACAGTGCTAACCACTACACCACCATGCCGCCCTGGCCTAGATTTCATTTACATAATTTGAAAAATGGGGGATGCAAACTTTTTCGTTCAATTCAATTTAATTTTATCTGCACTTTTAATAGTGGCTATTGTCACACAGCATGTAATTAAGCAGGAAGGAAGCTAGGCAGGAAGGAAGGCTATTTCAGACATTTGACCTTGCTATGACCTTGAGCCTGTCTGGATCAATTCAAAAATCCAATCAGTTCATTTACAGTAAAGTGATACTGTAGTTTGATCAAAATCCTACAAACATTTAGTCACTTTCGTTCTTGTTATACGACACTAATCTCAGATGGATGGAATGAATGACTACAAAATATCTTATAGCAGAGACATAAAATGTTTAATGCTACCCAAAACCAGAAACATATACGATGTAAGTACAACTGTTAATAATAATACTGTACATCCAAGTATCTAACTAGCATAACTAGGTCATTTGGTGTTATGTATGAAATGAAACACTAGGGGGCAGAGTGTTATAGAAACATGGCAGTGTTACTTTGTACCAGTAAATCACATCCAATAATGTCCAGTTATAACATTTACTGATGAATGAGATGCTAAAAGTTTTAATCCATTTACAGCTACATTTAACCCCAAAACCTGGTAGTTCCTGGTATCACTTACGCTATAGCACTTATAAAGACTTCTTTTCTTTTTTTCTCTCTCTCATAAAGCTAATAAGTTAAAGAAACCATTATTGATACTTTCCATATTGTGACAATGTCTTGGTTATGTTATTCATCAAATAATTTTATTGAAGAATCAACTTGTTACTTTGCACTTTCCTCAATAAACACACTTTGAGCTTAATACGTTTAAAGTGACTCTTTCAGTCACATAATTAAGAGCATTTACTTTATAATCATTATTGTATAAGCGGAACATATCTGATTTAAAACCCATGTCCTCAGGATACAATGAGATGCTGTTATATTACAAATGCTGCACTGATCTTTAACATTCCTCATGAGAAAAGCTTTGATGTCCATTTTCCCGTCCACCAGACGCCTCGTACCTGAGGGATGGCGAGTCCCAGCGCTATACCTCCCAGCAGGAACAGGTTGCTGTGGAGCCAGTTGACGAGTTTGTCAATGCAGCCACCGGTGTGGATAAAAGAGCTGGCCTTCATCATCTCCAGCTTCTGCATGCCATGTCCACACATCGTGTTTATTAGAGCCTGTGACAAGAGCAAAACAAAACACATGATGATTACACCTGATTATCTTAGATACAGAACTTTAACACAAACTTTAATACTTTAATACAAACTTTAATATCAACAGCTACAGTATATGCAAGAACAGATATGAAAGAAAACATTGCCTGGTCTTTTTCTGATCATTAACTGTCCAGTTTGGAGGAGTCTGTGTCCACTTTAGTGTCCTGTTCTAGAACCCAATGTTGTCTTCCACTGTCGTAGACGATCCACCTAAAGACTTGTGCATCCTGTAATGCTTCTCCGCTCACCCCAGATGTAAAAAGTGGCTATTTGAATTATAATAATAACCTTCTGGCTAGCTCGTAGCAGCCTGGTCAGTCCTCTTTCATCATCAAGTGGATGGATGTCGTTTCTGGTTTTCGTACAGTGACTGCTATAAATGAAATTCTAATCAGACTTCCTGAAATACTCAAACCATCTCATCTGGCTTAAACCATCATGTCATGCACACGATCACATATGATGTTGATACAGACATGAACTCAAGCTCTTTACTTGTATCCGGAAGATTTTATAGACAAAATAAGCGTCTGGTGATATACTGCTGATGTATTATGGTTTATTTATCTGAAAACATTATGTCTTATGAAAAAAATGTCTTCTATGATATTAAATTTTTTTGTTATTTTTGGTGTTTGATTTGACAGTGATGTAGTGGTTAGCACTGTCGCCTTGCACCTCTAGGGTCCGAGTTCGATTCCCACCTTGTGGTCTGTGTGCATGGAGTTTGCATGTTCTCCCTGTGTTTGGTGGGTTTCCTCCGGGTACTCTGGTTCCCTCCCACAGTCCAAAAACATGCAGATTAAGCTAATTGGCGTTCCCAAATTGCCCATAGTGTGTGTATGTGTGTACCCTGTGATGTATTGGCACCCGATCCAGATTGTAACCCACCTCGTGCCCTAAGTCTCCTGAGATAGGCTCCAGGCCCCCTGTGACATTTTTTTTAAGTGGTATAGATGAGTGATTTTTCTTTTTTTTTGCTGAAAGTTACTCTATTATTTACACCGTGCACCATTATCTCAAGACATAAGGTCTTAGTTGTTAGATTTTTTCCCCCTCACCTCATCTTTGGAGATAAGGCAGCAGGAATAGGGCACGGCACAGCGCTCTCGGCTCGGGTTCTCATCCGTGCAGTTGAAGTAGATATTCTGTGACCAGTCCGTGTAAGTAATACCACCACAGCAGGAAAACTGGTTCATAACAAAAATAATGTCCTCATTGAAACTAGAACAACACAAGAATACATTGCATGTATAGCAATAAATAAAAAAAAAGGACCAAACAAACCAATAAGAAAAGAAGTAAGCAACCTCTTTTTGTCCATAGTCAATAAGGTTCTGCAGGTCCAGATCATCTCTGTAATGCTTGATTGCATCGTTCACCATATCGGTCACTTTATAGCGCACCTGTAAAGCACAGGACTCCAGTGAGAATCATTTATATGAGTTCAGGTAAAAAACAACAACAACAACTGATCACTAATTATATACAGTACATTACTTCACATCAACATGGTATAAATACAATATGACCAGCAGGGGGCGCATTGCTTCTTGCTAAGATTTATTATAGGGATTTTTTTCCTTTTTACAATATTTATGAAATGTTTAAATCTTTGGACACTGGACAATGTTGGTGTCCAAAGAATGCAAGTTATGATACACAGCTGCTGAAATGACATGGTTCATATTTTCACAGCTGCAAAAAATAGTGTCTTGTGGACATGAATTAATAGAAGACAGGAAATCATTTTCTGGCCACAAAGCAACTTAACTCCAGACAATTATTTTGCATAAAAGTGATACTGAAATAGGACGTTGTGTTCAGGGAAACCTGGAGATGACTGATAATATTACTTTTCAGTATTTGGATGATGCGTAATGACATACTGAAAAAAAAAAGTGAACCGCCTTTTTGCCACTACAGGCCAGACATTTAATGTCTGTTGAGAAACACATCAAGTTACATAATTCGTGGCCAAAACTCTGGCATCTTGTGGTCAGATGATAAACATTCATGATCATGTGATGCTCTTCGGCCTAAAAATATAAATTCATGTCAACAGGCTACAAAAATATCATTCGGCTCAGGAGTTTTGTGAATCTGATCAGTTTAAAGTAATTAAATTTTACCTTGTCGGAAAAGGCGAAACCTAAAATTCCTGCAACCAGCTGCATCACAAAGATGATGGTCAAGCAGATGCAGAACTGTAGGCAAGGACAAACGAGTGTCATCTTCATCACACAGGACAGATGTTCAAACAGTACTTTTCTCTCAAAGCTGCGCTGACACCAACACATGCTGTATGCATGTTATAGTTATTTATCAGTTTAAAATCTGATATTTAATATAGACATGCAGTTCATATTCTGGTACAAGGACCTTTTACATTATACTGTATGTTTTGACTGTATGAGCATTTTTGCTGGGGTTGGTATTTTTGTGACAGAATGTCTGACTAGCTGCACATCTGTCCATCCATTCATCCATCCATCCATATAACCATCCATCCATCCATCCATCCATACAACCATTCATTCATCCATCCATCCATCCATCCATCCATCCATTCATTCATCCATCCATCCATACATCCATTCATTCATCCATCCATCCATACATACATACAACCATTCATTCATCCATCCATCCATCCATACAACCATCCATCCATCCATACAACCATCCATCCATCCATACAACCATTCATGCATCCATCCATCCATCCATCCATACAACCATACATCCATCCATCCATACAACCATTCATTCATCCATCCATCCATCCATACAACCATCCATCCATCCATCCATCCATACAACCATTCATCCATCCATCCATCCATCCATCCATACAACCATTCATTCATCCATCCATCCATCCATCCATCCATACAACCATCCATCCATCCATCCATACAACCATTCATCCATCCATCCATCCATCCATTCATTCATCCATCCATACAACCATCCATCCATCCATCCATCCATCCATCCATCTATTCATTCATCCATACATACATCCATCCATCCATCCATCCATCCATCCATCATTCACCTTTTCCTTTCATTACTGGGTTAGTATTTTTGTATGTGGATGTCTGTCTGTCTGGCTATCTGGCTATCTTTTCATCCATCCATCTGTCCGTCCATCCATCATTCATTCATTTTGTGCTGTTATTAGTGGGTTCGTATTTTTGTGGGTGAATGTCTGGCTGGCTATCTCTCTATCTATATCTATCCATCCATCCATCCATCTGTACATCCACCATCCATCCATTCGTTCATCCATCCAACCATCTATCATTAATTTGTTGTTTTCATTAGTTGTTTAGTATTTTTGTTGGTGGATGTTTGTTTGGTTGGTTAACTACACTGTATCTGTCTATTCTTGCTTTCATTACTGGGTTAATATTTTTGTGAATGTGTCTAGCTAACAATCTGTCCATCCATCCATCCATCCAGACATCCATCCAGACATCTGTCCATCCCTCTTTTCACCAATTCATCCATCCATCCATTATTCTTATTATTGCTTTCATTATATATATATCTATATATATATGTATATCTTTGCCACCATTCTAAACTCGATCTGAAACTGACCGTCTGCAGGAGGCAGATGTTCTCCCGGAGAGAACCCACACAGCCACAGAACGTAAGGAGAAACATGAGGACTCCGACAACCAGCAGCAGGAGGGACGGGTCCACCGTCAAACAGGCCAGCGCCGTCTCTATACACGAGAAAAAGAGATGCAAGCAGCAGGCTGTAACTCACACTCATTTCACATAATCCGAAACATGCAGGAAACGAAGAAACTCTACAATAAAGCCTGCCTGACACTGGGTAAATCATCTCACCATGTTTGCTTATTCTGGCGTACACACCAATACACATCAGCGCCACTGAGATAATCTATTGGACCAGAGAGAGGACACGATTAGTCAGATCATCAGGTCTGTGATTCAGTCTCTATTCCTGTGCAATGAGGATACAAGTTTATGAAGAAATATTTAAAGAGACATGAACTAGCTGCAACATGACAAGATTTACATTTGATTAAAACACACCTTTTATTTAGACGTCTGTAGATAAACCAGCACGTTTAAATAGTGAAGGAAAATCATTCAAAGGTGAATTTTAAATGTGTTATTTTATGAAACGTACATTAATGTGAAGAAACAGCCTTAACTTCTTTTAAATGTATATTTCTGTACAGTTTGCCTTTGGTTTGGATCACCGTCTCGCTGCAGGATACACCCACATTTTTAATTTTTTTAATAGAGATTGGATTTTCCCCTGAGAACCCATGAAGGGATACATACTTTTGCACTGATCTGGAGATAACTGTATATATTGTGTGAAAACAAACTCTCCTTCAAACGTTGGCCGATCTTCTAAAAAATATTTTCAGCTAGTTCCCGATCTAGGTCAGAGGTCTCAGTGAGAGTTTAGTCGTTGTCATTTCTCACTGAGGTTTCCTCCACAAAGACCTGCACTGGCCGCTCCCTTAACAGGATGATTCACACGATGAGAATTCCTGCAGTACCTGTCTGAACACACCAGCTGTGTCTTCACTCGTCCATATTCTTACCTGTTTGTTTTTGTTTTTTTTAACATGGAAAAGTCTTTCATGTCTTGGATCCCTGATTTTGGATTATAGTGCCATCATCACTTTGAATGCAATCCTAAATCGAGGTGATACCGTGTTAGCCGACATAAATTAGAACCACACTTAAAAACAAGTGTTTACTACTAAAACTAGTCTCACACACAAAAACAAACAAGTTGCATTATAATTATAGCTCACTCAGACCCAGCTGGTTCAGTCAATCAGTTTCATGGTTGGTCCTTTGGTATTGCATGAGGTTTGAATTCTGAGTTTGAGAATAAAATGCACACATGGAGCATGTAGGGGTTAAAACACTTTGTCCAGTGGCAGCTCTATTATAAAGGACTACAGCCCAAACAACTATTCAAATGTCTATATAAACTCTATATAACTTGATGTTTTATTGATTTGCACACAAATATATATATATATATATATATATATAGAGAGAGAGAGAGAGAGAGAGAGAGAGAGAGAGAGGTCCGTTGGGGCAGGTATCGCGTTGCTCATTGTTTATAATGTGAATGTTTTGTTTATGCGGGGGAGGGGCAGAAAAATTAATTTACATTTTTGTCAAGGCAAGAATCTTCTTCTTCTTCTTCTTTCGGCTGCTCCCGTTAGGGGTCACCGCAGCGGATCATTTGTCACCATCTAACCCTGTTTTTCACATCTTCCTTCAGCACTCCAGCCTCCTGCATGTCCTCCCTCACCACATCCTCACACATAGACCTCCTCTTGATCCTTCCTATTCCCCTCCATCTCTAACATTCTCCTCCCGATTCTAACCCCTCATCCCTCCTCTGCGGATGTCCAACCCATCTTAACCTGGCCTCTCTTACTTTGTCCCCAAACCGTCCTACCTGAACTGTCCCTCTAATATACTCATTCCTCTATAATCCTGTCCATTCTTGTGCCTCCCAGAGCAAATCACAGCACCTTCAGCTTTGCCGCCTCCGACTCTGCTTCCTGTCTTTTTGTAAAATCAAATCAGTACAAAAGCAAATCAGATAGATTGAATAAGACAATAGAGAGGCGAAACTAACCGTGGTAAATCAACACGCTAATAGTGTGTGTGTGTGTTAGTTCCTTTTAGGGGAAATAAACTCCTAGATGACAACAAGGTGATATTGTTCATCTATTAATTTCAGTTCTGTATATTTTGGCTCATACTGTAGATGCAGTGAGGCAGCTCTGTAATGTCAATAATGTTCACAGGTTTAAATCCCTAACAAGGTTCAGTGAATTTTTCCAATTCATAAAGCAGATGTAAGAAGGAAGAACGTGTTTGTTTAATGATGTGAAATCCATTCTCGAGATCAGTGGCTTAATTCTAAAGTGAGCGTTTATTGCATAAACAATATAAAAGCCAAATTAAGCGCGTCGATTTATTTAAACGCATCTAAGTGCAAACCGCTGTAAATCCGGAAAGAGCATCAGTTCTCATTTCATCCATGTTTCACTTCATCCTCAGGTTCCTCAACACAAAGCCGCACTCACAGACTCGCAGTATCGCATTACTGCGGCTTTTATTTCACCGAAACATCACAGTGTGCACTAGGAGAATAAAATCCCAACCAAACACAGGACAAGGAAAACTTACTCTTATCACTACATGTACTACGTACACACACTTTAATCTGTGTCTAAACACACAGACGGGGTGTGTTGCTGATTTCATATTGCTCTGTAATCAGAGGTGGGGAGTTACTTCTGACTTTTACGTCCTACATTTAAAAAGACAAATCTCTTCACTGTATAGATTTATAAGCATTAAATCTAAATTGTAGACCTAAATTTGAATCTAAACTTTAAAGGCAAGGGCGAGAACTAATCCCCATCTCTGTAATGTACAGTAGCTGCTGCTGTACACGCTGTTCCCAGATATTAGCAGCTTAAATGGGAGATTAAAGAGATTTAATCGGTTGTTAAGTAGCCTTGATCAAAGCAGCACGAATATACCATCAGTAATTAAGATATTTTAATTAATCTTGTAGTTTTACAAGGTGCGTTCAAGTCAAACCGGGACTTTTGATTGTCCAGAATAACAGAGCACAATTATGAGAATAAAAACTCTCTTTATTTCTCTATATAATCCCCTGTTACACTAATGCTACACTTATCCCAGTGTTTCACTACTGCTTGGACACCATCAGGATAGAAAGTTCTCTTAGTACACCGGAGCCATAATCGGACTGCCTGCTTCACATCACAAACGCCGGCCTCCCAGGAACTCCTTTAATGGCCCAAACATGTGGTGATGGCTTGAAGCGAGATCAAGTGGTGTTGGTGAACGAGTTCACACACACAGATGTGTTTCTTCAACAAGTTGGCAATAAGTCTTCTGTCGATTTTCAAGGATCAGGCGTTCCACTCGAGTGACTGCGGTGGACTCTGAGCCACCTCGGGTCATCATTCACAGACTTCTTTAAATCATTTGCAAAATTCTAATGTTTTACTGCAGCTACAGTAAGAGTCTCATCACCGTACTGTGCTTAAAGTCTTCTGTAAATGTCAATCGGTTTTACATCCGCATTCACCAGAAGTTTCATCACAAGTCCCAGTTTGACTTTGTACATTTAATTATAAGAGGTTATACTTCAGCTTGATGCATTTATTTAGATAAGTAGTACCACGTGAGCAGTAAATAGTGTAAACAGTGTTACAGGCTTTTAACTGGTCGAGAATTCTAAATATTTAGAAGCACAGTTATGCAGTACGCTATATGTGCGAGGTTTCTTCATGACTCAGAGCGCTGAAGATTTAGACTTGAGCAAGTTAAGACCTGCCATGTTTTCAAAAGTCTGCATACCTTCATGCAGTGTCATTTTTCACAGCATTGATTTGTTCAAAATTAATGCTTTATTTAAAGTTAGCGCATAAAACTTGCTTTTAAAAAAACTTAGCCTTTAATACATCTTTGTTTGTCTGTGTTAAAGATGCATTATCCAGATGAAGTCTCTCATTCTACTGCATACTGCAATATTTCAACAAAGTCACGCTCTCATTGAAATACTCACTTCCTACAGTAGATCAAAACTGTTACATAGAGTTAGCGACATTTTCAGCAGACATGTTAAGCATTATTATTATTATTATTATTATTAATAAATATAACCTATGACTTAAACTTGATAAAAGCTTGTTAAATTACGCTAAAGAATAAGAAGGGAAGGCAGTTCCACCAGAAGAACCTTCTATAAAACCATACTGTACAGCTACACCATCTTGCCCTGCACTTTGAGCACCTTTCATACATCCTTCTCCTGTACCAAGTGAGAAATAAAGAACAAAAAAAAAAGAAGAAGAAGAAATGTGCATTAAATTCCAGAGGATAAGGAAAGAAGAGATCCTGCTTTTTTGTTTTTTTTGTTTTTTTTAATGTTTATTCTTTTAAAGTCAAGAATGACTGAAACAATGCCTTTGAAGATCAAAGTCAAAATTTGCTTTGATTACAAATCCTCCCCGTTTGTAGTTTCGATTGAACTAAATCAGCTAACTAATAGTCTTTTCTTAATATATGTGGGAGAGCCGAGGAAAGACGAAAATATGCAGGGCAGTGGTCCTCCAGGAATAAGGTTGAGAATGTTCTATATTTTCTCATGAATGTGACCTAAATCATCATCAAGTCCTAAAAGTAGAGAAATAGAAAGAAACATTTTCCTCAACAAATAAATGACCAAATATATATTTTTTTGTCTCTTTTAGTTCAATTTAGTCCTTTTTTTTTTTTATCTACTTCAGGAAAATCAGATGATGTTTTAATTCACATTTATGCAAAAATTCTACCCAGTGTTGTGGTATAAAGGAGACACTGGGTGCTTTTATAAAAAAAAAAAAAAACTCATCATGGGTCCTAATTGTACAATTATTTCTGTTCAGGATTTAAAGATATTTGAAAGTAGTAGTAAGTAGCAAACTGGAGTAATAAGTAATAAATCTATAACCCTGCGTTGGACCATTACACAATGATAACACTTCAACTGGTGGAAGTTAAAATCTGTACAACTTATTTTTGTCGTTTGTGTCTTTTGGGTGTCTGATCAAGTTTTTGAGAAGGCATGAATCATTTCTAAACTCCCGCAGAATGAAAAGTACAGCACGGGGCCTCAGATTCTCCGGCGTGAAAAACCAGTGTGTTGCACTTTTTGCATATGAATAAATGAGTCCCGTTGCCTAGCAACAGCTAGAAGCGTTCAAAAGGTTGCGGCTGTTTAAAAAAGCAACAAGAAGAAAGAGGTTTGTCATCGGATCCTACTGTCACCTCGTTAAAATTCAAATGGGATAAACAAGTTGAACTTTGTCGTAATGAAGTGTGTTAAAATGATGAACATGAAACTTAAAATTGTATTATACTGACCATTTTCAATATTCCAGTTCCATTGATGAGATTTAAACAGCAGGATCCTTTACACACTTTAAAAATGGAAAAGCAACTCCTGAATTAGAGCACAATCCAATGAAAAAAAACAACTTATTGTTCACACCATAGTGTGTATATTCAAGTTTATACCGCACTGAACATTTAGATTATTGCACTTGTGTATATGGATTAGAAAATGATGTAATTGTTGATATCATGAAGTTTTACATACAAAATGATATAGACTTGACATTTTGAAGAATGTAATAAAACATTGTAACAGGAGAAAATTCTACTTCCAGCTGGGAAAAGAAAGTCCACATCTTACGTCAGGCAGCATCGCTGATTATGTTTCGATAACAGAATGCACTCAAGTGTTTCCTTCTTACAATAATAATAATAATCCAATTAGCTGTGCTATAAGAGGAATAAAACATTTCACACAAAAAAAAAAAAAAAAAAAAAAAAAAAGAATGAATAATTGACTTCATTGATTATTTTCCCACCCTGTTGTGTTTTAAAGCTTACTTTATCCAGTACCACATGATATCCTGGGACACTGACTTCTATAAGCAATGTATTATTCCCACTTAGCTAATTCTTTAGGCTATTTGGAGTTTTCTTTGGTCCACACTGAGATATTTGAACCTGCCGTCCCACTATAACATACTTTTACACCCTGAGATTTGTGCCGTGAAACCCAACACATCGAGCATGCTTTGTGTGTTCTTAAGCCGTCAGCTAGACACAGACAGTTACACTTACAAAATTCACACTTACAACATATCTGCCTACTGTCATATACAGTACTACCAAATACAGTGTGCATAAAATCACATGCACGAGAATATTATTACTTTTAGGTATCAGATCCTGTATTCTAGGCTCTAATATCTCAATCTATAAGTATAAAAAGGGGGATCCTCAGGGGATCTTCGGATAGTTTTGGGTTCTAGATTTCTAAAGAGGTTTTGTTTGGACACTTGTCAAACCTAATTCTACACTTAAACTTCCCACATAAGGACAAAGCAAAGAAACATTTAGGCTGACAAATTAAACATTTACAGTATAGTGCAAAAGTTTTTACATCCATCGTCCCAAACCCAAACCTCAGACACTTTAATATCTTCCTATCCTGTTTCCCTAGAGCCAGACTTTCTTGTATTTTTCATGTCGTCATTAGGAATAGTTATCTGGACTTTTTGTGTGTCATTTTCAGTCTAGTCCCGGCGGCTGAGCGGTTTCAGAGGAATGTTTTTTGTTTGTCAAGCCACACAGTGACCTATGCATCAATTAAACATCTAACTTAAGGCATGAACCAGTGAGAAACAGGTAGATGATCAGACCGGTGATAAGTATACTGTACTGTACTGCTGAACCTGAATGCTGAGTGGTTGGAACAGACGAGAGGGGAAATGAGGTCGCTGCTGAGGTTCTTACACGAACAACCAATTTTGAAATTGTATCTTTAAGCACTTTGTAGCCTGTCACAGTAAAACATTTGTTCCCATTTCTTTCATTTAATCTACATCATTTAAAATTAAACTGAATTGAATTTGAAGAAATGAAGGGTGGCTCAAGACTTCTGCACAGTACTGTATTTAGTGTTCGTATCACAAATGATCACATGTGAATATGAACTCGGGTAAACGTGTTACGTGTGATAAATAATATCACATCAACATGAAAAATCAGTTTTAAAGAAAACTGAATTCAAGTGAAAAAGGAAAGGAATTCCTCACACTAAAGGGGATTTTTTTGGGGGGAAAATTCACACTAAAAGTATAAAGACAGACTGAATGTAGGGGGAAAAAACTTAAGCTAGTGGTAATAATAATAATAATAATAATGGAATGATACTTTTCATAATGAGGGCGAAAAAAAACTATTTCTTACTAAATGTAAAAAATATATAATAAAGGGAAAAATAACAATAATAATAATAATAATCACTCACTCACTCACTCACTCGTCATCGTCTATATCCTGTATACAGGGTCACGGGAGGCCAGGAGACTTGGTGTACACCCTGGTTGTGGTGCCAAACCATCACAAGGCGCACACACACACACACTCATTCACACACTACGGGCAATTCGGGAGCGCCACTTAGCCTAATGTGCATGTCTTTCGACTGTGGGAGGAAACCGGAGAACCCGGAGGAAACCCACCAAACACGGGGAGAACATGCAAACTCCATGTACACAGACCCAAGGTGGGAATCGAACCCGGACCCTGAAGGTGCAAGGCGACAGTGCTAACCACTAAGCCACCGTGCCGCCTTTAAAAATATATATAATAAAATAAATTACATTAGGGTAAAAATAGATATCTTTTTCATATTAAAATCTTCATATTAAAAGGTGATAATTTTTTTTTAAAAAGCTAGCACTAAAGCTAAAAACAAACCCCCTCCTCACTTCTTCACACTACTAAAAATTATGTTTATATTCACACGACATTTGTATTTTCTCAAAGTAACATATAGTCTTTGAAGTTTGCGTTATTTTCTGATTCCATTAACTTTTTAAGCTTTTTTTTTTTTTTTTTTTTTAAAGTTGCACAAACTCACATCAGCCTGATCACGTGATCACACATGTTTTAATGTGGAAGCTTCTCATGCAGGGTTTTATTTGTTTTAGTTTTTTTTTTTCAGCTGATCATCTCACATCACACCATTTCACACGGCAGCTTTAGTTCACATGAAGTGATGCACCTTCACATGGTGATGTTCCCACATGTGGTTAAACACAACAGTACAGGCACAACCACAGTGGAAAACACATGAGCACACGTGACTCCAAACTTCAAACGACAAACTGGTTACATTGTGGATAAAAGTCTAGCATGGAGATTAATTATTACACAAGCATGCAAACTCTCGCATGAAGGATTTCTCCTCAATCTTTTAACAGGAAAAAACTAACAAACAAACAAACAAACAAACAAAAGCAAGTGCACTTGAGTAACTGAGGAGGATTTGAATGTTGTAGATGTTAAAGAAGTGAAGGTCAGGAGGACAGAGTGGTTTTTTTTTAAGACTCACCCAAAATATGATGTTAAAGAAGAAAAGTAAATATTTGACAACTGAACTGACAAAACTGAAGTCCTCATCTCTCTGGGCTGCTCCTCTTCTCCCCATGATCAACACTTCAGTCTCAGGTTCAGGTCCTGAAGCTCCACTGCTGAAGAAGAGGAATGAAATGTTGGACTTGTCCTCAGGGACTCTCAGCCATGAAGGTGCTTTTGGAGACTCCAGGCGCGCCTTTGCCCAGAGGCGCACATTTCTGCCTCTCAGCTGCTGCTTCAACTTGATTCATTCATGTGTGTGTGTGTGTGTTATTTCCGGATTTGTGTGTGTGTGTGTGTGTGTGTGGGAGAGAGAGAGCTTTAATGGGCGGTGCTTCTCCTCTTCACACACAGTACACAGTCTAAAGCTTTGTTCCTCTCCATGTTCTTATTCATCTCCCACAATTAACATGCATTTTGTTTTGGTTTTTTGCACACTTTTGATTTCTAATTAATATAAATTTTAAAAACAGGTGACCCAGTTCCCTCTCCAAACATCTTTAATACTCCATTCTAACAGTATTCTTTTTTTTTTTAGATTAACATTCCCAGATGTGGCTTTAGACCTAAAGAAAAAGAAAAACTTTTTTAATACAAAGAATGTTCACACCTCAGCAGCCCTGGTGTTGGGTTCAACATGTTGCATTTGAAGGAAATATAATTGAACACTTGTGTAATAGCGCCCCCTATTGATTCCTAGTGCAATTTATTAGGGACAGCATTTTGACATTAATGTGAAAAAAAAAAAAAAACCTATCTGCTTAAAAAAAATTACACTGAAGGTGAAATCTAAATGGACACTTACATTATAAAATTTTTTTTTATTTTTTATATATATATATATATATATATATACACATTTTTTTTTTTTTTAATCTACATTTCCACACTTAAAACACAAATTTTGAGTAAAGTTTATTTTTTGTTTACACTAAAACGGAAAATGTTCAAAGTTATGTGCATTAGTCAGTACCTTTTTTTTTTTTTTTTTAATCACTTTTTTACAAGAAATTAAATTAATAAAATGACATTAAAGTAATTTTATATACTCTATATCTTACACTAAAGCCGAAAAAAAAACAAAATATTAAAAAATACATTTCTACAAAAGGTGAAAAAAAATCACACTAAAGGTAAAAAAAATAAAAAAATAAATCAATAAAATCCAGACAAAGTAACTAATTAAAACTAATTAAATCTTTCTTAGAAATACCTTTAAAAACTATTTTTATTTACACAAAAGGTAAACAGAGAGAGATGTGCACTACTCGAGTCCATACTCACCGTTCACTTTATTAGGAAACCTGTACATTCATGCCTTTCTCTAATCAGTAATGTATAAAATCATGCAGGTCAAAAGCTTCTGTTAATTTTCACATCAAACATCAGGATGAGGGAAAGAAGTGGACGTGTAATCTTCATAACTTTAATTGCGACATTGGTTTGAGGATTTCATTAACTGCTGACCTCCTGGGATTTTCTCACACAGGAGTCTCTGGAGTTTACACACAATGTTCGGGACCTTTTAATTGATTTCAAGCTTCACCTGAGGCTGGAGACTTTCCAGGGCCGTGTGAGTGTCAGGTGGCTGTGTGCTTCTCAGCCTATGTCTAATGGAGTCTGGATCAAATGTGTGTGTGTGTGTGTGTGTGTGTGTGAGAGAGAATGAGCTCCTTGTTGAATACTTGTCTTTGTATTCAGCTCCAGTTCATTGTACCTGCTCAGTTTTTCTTCCTCTCGCTTCTTTTCTGTTACAGCAGGTACAAAAGGTCATTGTGGGCCTATTTAAATTGTTGGCTATTTATTTCTTTATTTATTGCAACAAGCTGCATTTCAAAATGCACGAATAAATCAAATCAAGTTTACAATGATGAAAAAATGAGGTGAGAGGGTGCCAATAATTCTGAGCTGACTGTACATTTTAGATATCATGTTTAAAGAGTATACAGCCTACAATACAGCAAAATCATCCAATGTGCTATTATCTAAACAAGTTAAGCCTAATCAACAATACGGTAAACTCCAAAAGTATTGGCACACACTCAAATGATTTCAGACTGTTTAAAAGGAACCAGACAACAAGGACGTGTTAACAGGCAGTTTATTAGATAAAAGTTAATACAACTGGCACACAACTGCTCGTGTTTGCATTTGAGTGTAACAGCATCTGAACAGTACAGTGAACTCTACAGCTATTTGCTCATCCCAGCAGATAAACACATCAGCCTTTTGGCCTTAAATCACAGCACTGCTACTGTATAATTTTACTTCTGAGTGCATCAGAATTAAGATCTCGCAGTACATACAGTAACTGCTCGCAAATTGGTCCTACATGCAACTATTTATCATTATTAATAGACTCGTAAACAGTTTAGTCAGTGCTATTAGTGTTAAGGAATGTTCAAGTCAAATGTGTTAACCCATTTATACAGTTCTGCTAAAACCCACTCACTCTCACCAGCTGATGGTCAGCACTCAGACCTGCACGTGTAACTCCAGCTGTACCGTTTCGAACTGTGGAGGACTCGTGCATTTCCTGCCTCACTGTTTGAGCACCGGGAGCTCGTTGGGTTTAAAGAAGGCTTGGGACATTCCCATGGCGTAAATGTACACTTTGGAATCCACCACAAGTTTCTCTCTCTTTAGTAACTCTATAAACAGAGGAAACAATTTCATGAATTTGAATGAATGCAGGTATTACGAAAATAATCCAGAACAGGATATGGGATGCATTAAGAGCACAGTTTTATTATTTCTCTTATACCACAGTGATTTAAGAACAAATACAAGGGGTGTTCAAGTCAAACCGGGACTTCTGGTGCATGAAGGTGTGAAAAAACGGACATTTACAGAAGACTATAAGCACAGTACGGTGATAAGACGCTTAGCCGCAGTATAACATGTGAATGATGCAAACGTTTTAAAGAAGGCAGCACGTCCGTGAATGATATGAATACGTCCGGCCATGGTGGCTCAGAGCCCTCTGCAGACGTTTCTGTGAACATTCAGAAAGTGGAACGCCTGATCCTTGAAAATATATGCATGACTTTTGGCCGACTTGCAGACGAGACACGTCTGTCCGTGGGAACTGTACACAAAATCATTCACCAACACCACCTGCACATTACAGGAAATCACTCCCTGCCATTTTTACATGTTTGGGCCATTAAAGGAGTTTGCGGGAGGCCAGCGTTTCCAACATGAAGCAGGGAAGTCCAATCATGGCTCTGGCGTACTGGGAAAACTTTGATGGTGTCCTTGATGGTGTCCAAGCACTAGTGAAACACTGGGATAAGTGCATCAGTGTAGCAGGAGATTAGAAGGAGAAATAGAGATCCCATTTTTACTTGAATGCCCCTTGTACAGCCTTTAATGGCTTTTAAACCGATTACAGTCACATTTAATCATATGTTGTGGAACATCCATGAAACAGGTTAGTTTGTTATGTTTATATATTTTTTTAAAAATTAAAAATTTACTACGCGGATATTTTGCCATACAAGTCTATGTGAATGTGGTGTTTCTATAGAAACAATACCACATCAGAACGAGTGCATTAACATAAACAAGCATCTTTTATGTGTAAAAAAAATTATAATAATAATTATAAAATAAATAAATAGATAGATGGATAGATAATCAGAATCAAGAATTTAACAGCACTCTGGTATAAGCAGTTAATTAATACCTTTACTCCGTTTAAGATAGGATATCCCAGATAAAACATTACACACCAAACACAAAGAATTCTCCCCCGAAAGAAACTTGGTTACTTTTACATCACGTCATATTTATGCAGGTAAAAATTAAAACCAGTAGGAAACAAGAAGGTGGTACTGTGGTCTCACTGATTTATAAATAAAAATGATTTCTGCTTGTTTTCTTAGGGACATTTCCCACATTCCTGAAAGTGAACCTCAGACAGATTGTCTAGACGTCTGGTACAATGCGTCAAAATTTAAGCAGAATGCTAGCTGTAAATGTTTTATTTTATTTTTTTATGCATTCACTAAATAAAAAATCATTGTAGTGGTGTTTCGGTGCATTGTAGCAGACTAGAAATGGTTCACAGACTTCGTGTATGCCTCGTCATAAAATATCTTACAGTCTGAAAATATACGAAATTCCTTGTTTAATGTCGATATAAAAAGGGTTGAGCTGTCACTACTAGAGCTCTCTTCAAGATAGCTAAATACAACCTTGTGCACTAAACTACTAAATATTACTCTCTAACAGATCCTACACGGTATATGGTGAGGTTTATACAGAAGCGTGTAAGTGTAACAGATTCTTAGCTCCTGTAGTCACAAGGATCCAAAACACAGGTTTCCAGATGGCTGAGAATCAGAGCAGGTCTTGACAAGTCTTGATCATTTATAGGAAATAGTGTGGTGTAGTAGGTACTTGATAGAACAGGTAAACGATGTTTATTATTAATTTGTACACGGGTGGTGAAGGTTTTGCAGGAGTTTAGAATGGTTTGTAACTGAAGTGTAGGTAACACATCGTACCAGGCGTGAGTCAAAGAACCAATAACCAGCAAGAATTTTAACTGGACCAAAAAAAAACAGTTCAGTGCACTCCAGCAAAACGTTCAGGAATGTGGAAACGCCCTCTAATTGGTGTGTGTGGCTAAAAACAAAATGCAGGATTTTGTGGTGATATTCTGTTTTTTTTCTCTCTCGCCAACATTGCTTTAAAAAGGTAGTAGTGTGTAATATTAAGATAAATATTCAATTGTTTATTATATGAAATTTTTTACCCCTCATCTCCCAATTAGGAAGCTGGTGTAAAAGCACAGGGTCAGCCTGGATATAGCGCCCCCTTGAGCAGATATGTTTAAGGGCCTTGCTCAAGGGCTCTTCAGTACCACAGCTTGGCGATACTGGGGCTTGAACCCCCGACCCCTGACCTGTTTGAGCCATTACATGTATGTCTATAATATGTCTCTAAATCTTACTGACTGTACACTTACCTTTTGTGAAAATGAATAATAGATTCATTATGTGAAATGATTTTTAACTGTGTAACAATTTTTAAACCTTTATTTAAATTTGTACTACACAAAAGTCCTGAGCCCCATATTACATTAAATTAAATGACATAGATTAAATGAAAGAAACAGGAACACAGGTTTACTGTGACCTAAAGTAAAGCAAAGTACCTAAAGATTTAACAATTTGACATCAAAGAGAAAGAGGACGGATTTTTGTTTACTCTGTCCACTACATTTTGCCGATTAACGGGTTAAATACATGATGATACTCACCGTCTATTTTCTTCTGAAATTCATCTAAAGGTAGAAGAATCACGTCGACAAATTCTGGAAGAAAAAAGACAAAATTCAATTTGAATGAAAACAACACAACTGGGAAGTTTTTTGTGTTAATGTAAATTTAAAGATAATAAATTTTACCTCCATCACCTAAAAAACGACAAAGAAAAAAAAAGAAGTTAACAATGAGTACCTAAGCTTTGTGAAGTCTGAGTAAGAATGAAAGAAGAGACGATCTCATGCGTAAGGACGAGTCTTACCGAGCTGCTGCGTGGGGTTTATATTCTCAATATCATCGCCATTAATGTTGACCATCACGATCTGCGTGCTGCAGTTCGACAGACCCGGATCGAGACATGTGACTGACCGGAGGAGACAGACAAGCATGTTTATTTCTGCAGTAAAACTCAACACACACATGAGTAATTCACCTGCGCATCATTCAGTCTCACCTGGCGTGACTCCCACCACCTCGCCCTTGTACCCCGTCTCCTCTTTCAGCTCTCTCAGAGCAGCCGTCTCGGCGTTCTCGTTGTCATCTATCAGCCCTAAAACACACACACACGTGCACAGAGTGACTCAGCAAAACACTTTCATCATACATGATACATGAATGGTTTCTTTGGAAAAGATACAAAAGCTATATGATGAGACCTGCAGGAAACTCCAGAGTGTAGCATCCCATGGGTGGCCTGAACTGTTTCACCAACACCACACAATCCTTATGTAGAGTTCTCTTCAGGATGGCGATGATTCCCACTCCTACTTCAGCAAAAGAAAAAATCATGGAACGAGCAGTGTACAGAGTATGTGTGTGTGTATATAGTACACAGCATATATATAATGTATATATATGGCTGTACACAGTATGGAGAAGAGAGGAGAGCTCACCGTCTGTAGCACAGTTGACTGGTCTCGTTGTTCTTTTCACCGTCTCCCATATTCTGCAGGGGAGAGAGAGAGATACAGAACACACTGGGACAACACACGAGCAGCACAGGAGCAGGGATTATGTATAACAGATCGAATAGGATCGTTACAGTGTAAAACATTTTACAGCGGCTTGCAAAAGTACTTTCCCAACTAAAAGTTTAACAAGGACACGACTGAAGAAAAAAAATAAAAATAAATAAACATCTCATTTGAACTGTTATCACTGATGAGACTGTCAGTCTAAAGACAAAGAGTGAAACCGATCAGGAACAGGGTGTAAAATTTATATCCAAGAGGTTGGACATCCCAGTATGAACTGGTACATCCATAGTAAGGAAGTGGAAGCTGAATCACTGTAGCACTACCTAGACCAGGCGCCCATCCCTAAAAATACAGCACAAACACAAGACTGAGGCCATGTCCACACGTAGCCGGGAATTTATTAAAACTGAGATTTTTCTCTGTGGTTTTCAGGCCTGAGACTGTCGAACGGAAGCCACAGTGAGGCCAACAGTCACTCTGAAGCAGTTACAGAGGCTGAGAGTGTAGAGAAGGTGGAACAGACAAGCATTCGAAGAGCTGTGTATAACTGAAGACTATCCAGGAGGTGTGACTGCAAAGAAAGTTTTAAAGAAGATTCAGGTCTCATATTCACATCAGAGTGATATGAACCACACCACAGACCAGTTTTATGTAAGACAATTTTCCACGGAACGGACATCGCAGGTGCGTAACAAAGCATAATAAATACACCTTACCATGACACAGAATCAGTGCGAGCCCTGAGCTTGGAGTGATGGAAGACAATGACACCCGAACTGTATTCCGAATGTTCAGGCCGCTCCTTAACTTCGTTTTCGTCGCTGCAGATTGCCCAACTTCACAAAGATAGATTGTTGAAAATGGAAGCAGGGTTTTCAGTGCTTTTGTGTCAATCGCAGGATATTCCTATTTTAATCCAGAACCTTGGCAGAGTTGAAATTGTCTCAAACATACTTTTAATGTCATGCCTATTTTACAGAGCGTGCTTGGAGCGTATGAATCAATATAACAGCGTATGCTGTTATAAACCTGTAATTTAGATAGGACTCTTCAGACATTTTCTTTTAAATACAGCTGGAGTTAGCTTGTAACATTAGCTTAATTTTTATCAGGCATCAAATTTTCAAAGTCAAATTTTATTTGTCATGTAGTGTACACAACCGTACACAGTATGATATGCAGTGAAAAGCTTATACGACATGATTTGTGACCTAAAAATGGAAAAGTTTTTTTAATTAAAACTGCTACAGGGAAAAGTGTGGAAAAGAGATACAGATGGAATCGAACAGGAGATGATCTGATCATTTTTCAAAATATAACACACTGCAGACTCCCATAGTAAATAAAATGGAAATAAAATACAAATATATATTTTTAATGATTTCTGTGTGGCCTGGTACAAAATCAGCCTCGTTCCCATTTGCAGCCCAGTGGTTGGGGACCACTGCTGTAAGCCATGATTAATTATTAACACCATTCCTACAGTGAACGTAGTGGTGGCAGGTTCAGCATTTTGGGACTCTCTTTATCTGGGCTTGTTACAGGATTGAATAGAAGGGGGTTTACAAAAGAACCTTCACCAAAAAAAAACAACAATAAATATTCAATATTCTACAGTGACCAAGTCAAAGTCCAGATCTGAAATCTGTCAATAATCTGTAAGAATGTTTGGAAATCACAGCCAACAAACATCATCCAAGGAACCTGAAGAACCTGGAGCTAACCTGCAAGTACAACTTGGTGAAAATCACTCGTGAACAGTGTGCAAAGCTGGG
The DNA here is from genome assembly GCA_030014215.1 of Clariallabes teugelsi. Taxonomy (NCBI): domain Eukaryota; kingdom Metazoa; phylum Chordata; class Actinopteri; order Siluriformes; family Clariidae; genus Clariallabes; species Clariallabes teugelsi. The sequence continues at coordinate 4,814,234 of JAQMYG010000004.1, forward strand.
AACTAGGGGTGGGCGGTATACCGGTATACACGGTTAACCGGTAGAAATTTGTCAACCGGTAGAGATTTTGGTCTATC
>JAQMYG010000004.1:4818615-4830362 GCA_030014215.1 Clariallabes teugelsi
TCACCAGGAACCACCCGATATGGTTTTATCATAATAAATAGGTGCCTTTTCAGTTTATATTCCGATTCTGTTAGTATAACGATTTTATAAATGTCCTGATATATCATTTTGTCACAATACTAAACAAATAATTCGCTCCTGCCACAGAGGATGCTGTGCCTCCTAAATGTGTCAACAGTTTTAGAGCATCACCTGTAGGATCATAGAGGAACTGCAATATTTTACACCTCTTATCCAAAAAAAAAATCACTTTTGGAGTCAGCGTAGCGATACATGAAGTGCCAGCCAAAAGAATCCATCATGCATAACTGAATAGATTTTTCCCCCGTCTTTAGTGAACGCTGTGCATGAAAGGGTTGTCATGGCACCACTGCTTCTGTCATACTGACATTTTTTTTCTTTTTTCACTCCAGAAAGTGTTCATTTCTTCTTCTTCTTTTTTTCCCCCCTCAGCTTGATTCTTGCTCTCCCTCAGAATGTAATCGATTATCTCCTGGACGATGGAACATTAGTGGTTCCTGGAAGGTGAGACTTCTTGGTGTTTCATTGATTCCATTTCCATCTTAAGTCCAGATGATTAAACTCACGCTCGTGTTTTGCAGCAGCGACAACAACAATCAATCTTCACAGAACAATAACATCATCTCAGAAGACGGGGACGATGTTCAGGTGAGTGACGTCAGTCAGAGTGCAGAGACCTTTCACGCTGCTCTGAATAAAATCCTTTCATCAAGTGAGCGGTGGTGAATACTTCAGAATGTTCAGTGACTACACCGTGGATTATTTTCCACGGTGTAGTCGTGGATTATTTTCCACGGTGATTATTTTCTTATAAAAGAAAACCCTAAAGTGTTTCATTCTTTACCTTATGTTACTCAGTATTCTCTTTTTATAAGGGTACTGTATATAGGTGCATACACTCTTTCTGAGACCCTCGGCAAGCACAAGCTCATGTCTAAGAAGATACTAGACTCAGGTTAAGGACAGTACAGTAGAAGACGCACTGTTTGCTGTTAAAATCTCTGAAGTGTCTGAACGCTCTGTCTTTCCCAGTGGTCTGACGATGAGACGACGACAGTCGCCACGGTGAGTGTTTCTGCAGCTGTACAACTTGTCTTATAACTGATTTCACAATTCCAACACAAGTTTCTAGGATAGTATTTAATATTTGTCATTTTCCATCCGCTGTGCTTTTTTACTGATAGTGGTTGTATATATTACGCTTTCCTTATCATTTTACAGGCTCCAGAATTCCCAGAATTTAGCTCAGAAGTGCAGGAAGCAATAAATTCCCTCGGTGGACGCGTCTTCCCAAAACTGAACTGGAGTGCACCACGGGTGAGCGAGAACACTCACGCACACACACACAAACACGGTTTCACTCTAACGTCACGCTACAGCACAACAATATGATGATCTGTAAGCAAAAATTACCAGTGACAAACCAAATTTTCAGCCTGATTGTGTTTGGTCAGAAGGTGTTAATTAATTTCTTCCGACACGAGCACATCTTTTTATAAAAATGCACTTCTAATACAGTACCAGTCAAAAGATTGGACACACCCCTTTTAAGCTTTAGTGATTCATTTTTTGGACATTCTAGAACACTACTGGAGATTTAAAAACTATGAAATAAAACATATGACATTAGGTAATTAAGTACTTATTATAGGACAACAATTCTTGTGAGAACAGTATTGTGTCAAGTGCATTTGCAAAGCTCCATGATGAAACTGTTTCTCATGAAGACCTTCCCAGGAAAGCAAGACCAAAACGTACCTCTGCTGCAGAGGAGACGTTCATTTTAGTGTCACCAGCCTCAGAAATCAGCAGTTAACCTCAAAATCACCTCAGATTAGAGCCGTTATGAAGGATTTACAGAGCAGAAGTAGCAGATATACATCTCAATATCAACTGTTCAAAGGAGATTATTGTACATTTTGGATAAACACCTTCAGTATTATTCTACAGTGTGGAAAGTAATACAAATCAGGAAAGATCATGGAGTTAGAAGGTGTGTCCAAACTTTTGACTGGTAGTTTACATCATAGTACATTGCCGTTTTTACAGCAACATCTTACACAGGTTTTTTTGTGTGGCAGTGTCTCTACGTCCTGTACGCTGATTTTGTTTAGTGTGTAGTTCTTCCTCTGTAAGGAGCAATGATTTTACATTAACGGAAGGAGTCTCCAGTCCCAGCTCTCACTAGATGCAGGTTGTTTTTTATTTTTGCCTTTTTAATTTTAAGAGAGGCTGGTGAGAGAATGACAGAAAGAGATATACTGTAGCTCCTATAATGTAAGCGATAATCTGTTTCAACATTACTGTACATGTGACTCGAAATTGATTTTAAAAAATGATTGCTGTGATTTAGGAGGAATAAAACACTTTGCTGATGTTTTAAACTCTTCTACGTTAGTCCAACATTAGGATGATTATTATAATTTCCCTATAATAACACATCCCTTCTAATTTCTTTACACACCGAAATGTAACACAAAAGTAGCGTATTTGCTGGGGATTCTGTTCAATCTGGCAACACAAGCCCCTGGCACTATTGCAAGAGAACAAGATAACAGATTTTCAAGTTTCATTTATTTTTAGCAGTATGTGGCTTTCTTTTCTGATTAATTGTGTTTTCTTTGTGTTTTCATTCACGTGCAGGATGCTAACTGGATTGCCCTGAACAGCTCGTTGCAGTGTCAGAGTCTCAGTGACATCTTCCTTCTGTTTAAAAGCTCAGACTTCATCACACACGATCTCACACAGCCGTGAGTAAACCCTGATACGGAAATCCTTCTCTCGGAGATCCGCTTACTGCCATGTGTTTAACACTCAAAGCTTCTCTTCTCCTCCTCCCTTCCAGGTTCCTTCAGTGCAACGACGACTCTCCAGACCCTGTTATACACTACGAGGTGCAACACACACACAATTATACACACGCACAGCACTAATTACACTTCCCTTGTTCACTCAAACCTTTCTGTTTGTCCGCTCTGGTCTAGCTTGTGCTGAGGAAATGGAGCGAGCTCATTCCTGGAGGGGAATTTCGCTGCTTCGTCAAAGAGAACAAGCTGATTGGTATGAAAACTCCACATGACCCTGAACTTATCTTTCAAAGACAGGCCATCATTCCTTTAACGTCTGGTTTTCATTGAAGCACACACTGTGTCCCCGACTTACGAACGAGTTCCGCACCAGGAGCACGTTTGTAAGTCGGATTTGTTCTTAAGTCAGACAAAGTGATATTATGTGTCTTATACGCCTTTGACACAAATATATAGGTTAAAGCAACAATCCACGTGACTAAATCTACATCCCCAACACTGCCATCATGTGGCCAAAAACTGTAAACGCGCCTAAGGAAATGAATCTCACAGTGAAATGTAACAGTGTTGACTCTGCACCTTTAAATAGTGAGGGAAATCCCGGATGGCATTTTGTCTCAGCTGTTTTCCACTGTGTTGGACTGTGAACTTTTTTTTTTTGTTGAGGATTTTCCGAAATTAGGATTATTCTCCATCAGGACAACTTTACAGGACATTTTCTACAGTATCATCGTACCCCTGGATTGATACCTTGAAGGCATTTTATACATTCACATGCACATTGAAAATATTGTATATAATTGTAAATATTGTTATCTGGTTCACTGCACTGTCTGTTTTTTGTACAAAACTCGTGAGCTGCGATTTGTTCGAATGTTTGTAGATCCGCGGACTGTTCGTAAGTCGGGGACTACCTGTATATATGTGTCAATGAGTACATTTCTAGAACTTTTGATAATAATAACTTGATCTAAGGGAAAATAAACCAACACTGAGTTTGGGTAAAGCTCTGGCACTGACGACTCCTTAAACGACAAATCGGAAGCAGAAACATCATGTCATAGAAAACCTCACCATTTCAACATCAACCATATTCTTAGATAAATACCACCACGTTTTATCATTCTGTAACCAGTCTACACCTCCACGGTTAGGGGTTCGATTCCCACCTTGAGGTCTGTGTGTATGGAGTTTACATGTTCTCCCTGTGCGCAGAGGGGTTTCCTCCGGGTACGCTGGTTTCCTCCCACAGTCCAAAGATATGCAGGTTAGGCTAATTGGTGTTCCCAAATTGCCCGTAGTGTGTGAATGAGTGTCTCCCTGTCCAATTTGTACCCCGCCGCGTGCCCGAAGTCTGGACTGGACTCCTGCGACCTTGTATACAAGATAAGCGGTATAAAGAATCAATCAATTAACGAATCACGCATCAATTAAGATTTCAAAGACAGGTTTGTGCTTTTTAACTGCAGTTTAGAAAAAAGTGTCAAAACTTCAGTCAGGATCTGATTCAATATATTAACACCAGCTAGAGTTAACCAGCTAAATATTTTCTCTCTTTTGTTGTTTTCTGTGTCTGTCCCGTCGTACAGGAATCTCTCAGAGAGACTACACGCAGCATTACCAGCACATCTCCAAGCAGGAAGCCAGCATCTCCTCCTCCATCCAGCAGTTCTTCAGGGAGAACGTTCAGCACCAGTTCCTCAACGACGACTGTGAGTCACCTGTCATACACTACACACAGTGAAACGAGAACAACAGCCTGAACCTTCTGCCTGAGTAATCATGCATTCTTGTGTCTTTCGTCCCCTCTTTAGTTGTCCTGGATGTGTACAGGGACAGCATGGTGAGGGAGAGGCGAAATCATATTACTGTTATACGTTATCGTGTAAGCGGTGTGTGTTGTTAAAGTGTTCGTGTCGTGTGCGTACCAGGGACGCGTGTGGCTGATCGACTTCAATCCGTTCGGCGAGGTGACGGACTCGCTGCTCTTCACGTGGGACGAGTTAACCTCGGGAACCGGCCTCTCGTTACAGGTACCGTGCTGAATGTTCGGCAGGGACGAAGGAAGAGTTTTTTTTTCTTCTTTACAAAAAAAGCTGAACTTGGACAGGAAAAGTATCACATGGCCAAAAAAACAACAATTGTTAAATATGTTTAACTAAACCTTTTCAGCAAGAACACAGGAATATCTCTGTATTATTTATGTCCAAGTAGTTAGAAAAAGATGCTGATAAGCTACAGGTAGAAAATGAGAACTGGGAATTACTAGTGTATACAATCTAACGTATTAAAAAAGAGATGAAATGTCATAAGGTTGAGGAGAACTTCCTGAGTTTCCAAGCATGTATTCCAACGTTTTGGGGAAGTTTTAATCGAGTGCAGTATTATTCAGTAGAGATGGGAAAATTGATTCAATTATGAATCGCGATTCTTTTGTGTGCTGATTCATGTATCGACTCCAAAATCGATTTTAAAATGATTTATTACATTTATAATCAAGATGAAACCGGTCCTTCAGCCAAAGAAACGTCCTGCTCGGTAAAAATGTAGCTTTTTGTTTAGTTTAATTTGAAGTTAAATGTTAAACTCTTGTATTTGAGGTTATTTTGTATTGTTTAAATGCTGCACTTGGTTTTTCAGTGAGAAAACTAATATTATAGATACAGACTACATTTTATTAAACATACTCAATTCAGTGAACAGTGCTGTTGAACAAAGCTAAAGTATAAAACTAAGGATATTTCTAAAATCGTGATACTTACAGAATCACAACATTAATTGAATCAGCACCGAGGTAACTTGATGAAAAACATACCCAACATATGGTGGTGATAAAAGTAGAGTCAGGTCAAGGTATCGGGTGTGGTCACGCTAACTCTGAATCTCGATTTGTTTTTCTCTTATTTTATCTCTCTTAGTTGAGGTATACCTATGATGAAATCTTTGTAAGTGGGAGAACTTGCACAATTGGTGGCTGACTAAATACTTTTTTGCCCAACTGTATAACTTAAGTAAAAGTAGAAGTGTGACGTTTACATGTAAACTTGAGTAAAAGTACAAAAGTACTGACTTGGCAACCTTCCTACTTCAAATACTACACAGCACTGTGGATCTGTAACACAGAAATGTAATGAAGTAAAACTACAGAAATCTGATTTAGGATGTAGAAGTAAAAGTAAAAAGTATCTTCTAATAAACTTGACTACTCAAGTCAAGTACTGAACCTTGTAACACAGTGGATTTACTTCCACCTCTGCATAGAAACAGTAAAATATCAGAACAAGGGCATTAAGGCAGCGTGTTGTGTTAACAGGACGGTCCTGCTTTCCGTTACACCACCAGTGAAGTAACCGTCCAGCCAAGTCCGTGTCTGTCCTATCGAATCCCGAGAGACTTCCTTGACCTGTCGACTGGAGAGGACGCTTACAAGCTAATCGATTTCCTCAAACTGGTGAGCGAAATGTTTATTTTTTTTAATATATATATAGTTTTAATAGAATTTTTCAGTTATCGTAAAAAAAAAGAAGAATGCAGTCACTTTTTAAAGCGGAAAAGATTTTCTATTAAGAGGTTTCTTTATGTTGTAGAAAAAAGGTCAACAGGATGATGAAGATGAGGCTGAGGAGGAGGACAATGGAAACAATGCTGCTGATGACGACGATGACGATGATGATGATGAGCCTGAGCCTGACATGGCTAGTGTGAGAGACTGAGTACGTCTGGTACACCAAGAACTCCTGTTTCCCACCTGCTCCGTGTCCTCATTAGGGATGTTTTGTTATTTTTCCCACTACATGCACAAGTCTATAATGTACAGTGTAATAAAATCCTACAGCACTCTGGTCTCATCAACACACACACACACACACACACACACACACACACACACACACACACACACACACACACACACACAGACCGGCCTGTTAAACACACCCAAGTCTGTTTAGGATCTTCAGATCAGTTCAAATTAAATCAGTGCTTACATCAGTTCATAAAGGTGTAGTAATAAAATAAAGATATTTAATCCGTGCATTTGAAATGTACACTTGTAAATGTAACAGAAATTAGATTTTGTTCTGAATAAAAGTACGAGGTTTGTGTAAAAAACGTCACTGTGATTACTAGCATTCGTATGAATGGGTTAATAACCGTGTTTGGTTTTAGACACACTTGATCGTGTCATGAACAATTTTTGTACATCGCTAAAGAAACCATAAAATAATAACAAAGCTTTCAGACAAAGTGCGAGACAATCGAGTGTCCAGAAGCACTGTGGAGGATCGGCAGAAAAAGATCTTAACAATCTGAAACAATCTACACAAAGTGTAGTCTTCATTTTAGTTTATTTCTATTTACTGCTCATGCTTTTTTTTTTTTTGCTTAATAATGAAATTATTAGAACTTAATAATGTTTAAGTTTGAAATGTGCCATATTGTGCTCCTTCCTCCTTATTAACAAGTTAACTGTTGTGCCTGGGGGGAAAAAATCATCAGTTTCACTCCAGTTTCAGCTTCTGTAGCTTTAGAAACAATTCGATTAGCTGCCACATCGTGCACCTTTATGGGGGTCTATTTTTCTAGCCAATCAAAACTCAGGAAGCTAGACTTCTCTGAAATCACTGCCTAGGAGTCCGGGTGGAGGAAACGCTAAATAAATTACTCACAGTCTCTCAAATCTCAAACAAATCTCAGCTTCTTTTTTCTTGGGTGGAATGACATTGTATCAGGAGGCACATTTGAATGGCACATGTTCAAGCACAATTATGGACAAAAATAGATGAATAAAACAGGAGGGGGTCTTTTTCCCCTCGTATTTTGCCTGTGCTCACAGGAGATGTAAAGGTGAACTTTAAATAGTTAAATTATTTTAAATTGATTGTGCATAACGGGTTCCGTTGAAGGCGTTTGTGTTTACAGCATTTATACTGCCTGGCCATAAAAAAAAAAGTCACCATTTCAGGCAAAGAAAACAACTAAGAAGATTTTAATCCTTCGATACATTATCAAAACCTTGAAGGAGAGTGCTGAACCGTCAACACTGTGAAAGAAATGTGGTCGGGAAAAGAATTGTGGCGATCACGTAAACATTTGAAGCTGCACCATAAACAAATGGCCAGTATAACTTCCAGTATAACTAAGAAAACCACTTATTGGGGAAAGGTTAGACTTAAAGCAATGGAAATGGAAAAGTGTTATGATCTGGTGTTGCTTCAGTTGCTCAGGTTACTCAGCAACGTTATGAAGTCAGCTGACGACCTGAATGTACTGAATGACCAGGGTATATTGTGATAACCCTGGCAGTGTGTGTTCTGGGAGCATGAGGAATCATTTTCACACACAGTGTGTGTAATCAAAGCTTAAGGAGTGTGACAAATTTTTTTTTGGCCAGGCAGTGTACCTGTATACTGTTTCATTTGTCTTCCATTGTCCCTGCACTGATCTTCAACTTCTGGTTGAAAAGGGTACAATTGATTTTATAAGCAAACACGACAACATTAAGCTCAGAATTCAAAAGCATTTTATTAGAACAATACAGCAGATACAAAGGTTCTACTGCAGATACTCGGAATTTTGTGTGCTTTAACGAGAAATAGTATGGATCTCTCACACTTGAATAAATTAATATTAAAAAGAATACTAACCAAAAAAAAAAAAAGAAACAGAAATCAATCATAGAAAATGAATTAAACGTATTATGCAGTGAATCAAGGCCTTGTGTTGGTGGTGAATTCGGGGCGCGCGGCAGTCGACAGTTTGCACTGATAACACTGTCACAGTCTTTTACAGATGGATGAGTGCGCGGTCTACAGGATTCTCCTGTACTCAAGTTCTGAGACACTGACGCTGATCCCCGAGTCGACTCTTTCCAACACAACCTGATGTGTAAGGCAGCGGTTTCTTTTTAATATAAAAAGGGACGGTGGCTGTGCCTCCGTTACGGCCCTCGATCTTGTAAAAAAGAACGAAAAAAAAAAAAGGTCATATGGAGCCGGGTTTTGCTTCACGTTAACGTGAGCAGTCCGACCCATACTGTAGCAATACTCTTAGATAGATGAAACACAGTGTGATGCCTTCATGGATCTATAACACATGATCCATAAGCCCTCTGGAAAAGGCGAGCAAAAAACCTTAAACCAAAATTAAAGCTTTTTTCCTGCTTTATCATATGCAAAAAGAAAGAAAGAAAAAAAGGATCGATCCTGGCTGGACATATACTGCAGAAATGAAAATGAAGCGAAAATAAGCAGCAAATCATAACGAGAAAAGAAAACGTGTGTGTAAACGCGCAGCTCCGCATCCGGGATCTTCTTCAGCATTCCATTAAAACGGATCAAAAAGTGTGATCCGAGGTGCAGCAATTCCTTGTGTGGAAACAGAGCCTGAAAACGATATCTTAAGGCCAGCTCTTGGACCTGGCACCTGTCAGGATTTTATGGCTTTGCCAGAAAAACTCTCTCGATGGCTTCTTCTGGACTTCTGACTCAGCACTCCATAGATACACACTCTGGAGGAAAACACCTGGCTGTGCACTTTCATGCGAAGCGGCGAATATTGCTTCGTTCAGCTCGATCTGAAATCATATTTCTCTCCGGTCCTTTAGTCATGGTTCTCGTTTTCACCCTTTTTTCGCGTTTTTTGGTTCAGAAGTGCACAGTTAATTCGCTGAATCCAAGATCCTAAATCGATGCACCAATTTTGCATCTTTTCATTCTTTTCCTCTCAGTTCAATTAACAATACTATTACATTATTGTTATTAATATTATTATTATTAAGCATTTGTAAAAATCTATATAACCCCAGTTTAGAAATCTTATTTACATTAACAATAACAACATGTATAACAGTTAAAACCATTTGTACCTTTAAAGGCAAAATTTCACAACAATCCTTTTTTTTTAACCCCTCAAACCCAGTTAATATGCAAACAGCATGAAGTCAAAGGTTTACAGATCTCAAAAGTAACTCTGTAAATCTGTCTATCGGAATCGGTCCACCCTGGAACTCCACTGAATCGCATCAGGATTGTTTTTATTCAAGAGGGCAGGAGAGAGAGAGAGAGAGAGAGAGAGAAGGAGGAATCAGGGGGGAAAAAAAACAAACGAGGAAAAAAAAAGCTCTTGTTCAGCCCTCGGTAGTGGAGCGAGACAGATTGAGAGAAGTGGAGGCATTACTGGTGGTGGTGGTTATAATAAAAGGAGAGCTCAGTCTCCCACTGGTGGTGTGGCCGTGGTCTCACAGCGCGCCGGACTCGGTACAGCCGCCTCCCACCGTGTAGCGGAGCTCCTGCAGGTTGGATACGCCGTGGAAGTGCACGAACGCTCCCGCCACCACCAAGATGTGGAACAGCTGGTGCGAGTGGAACTGAGGGGGTACAAAGAAAAAACAAGCAGCGATCAGTGACACACGATAGGATTATATACGAGTGTAAACAAACATCAAATGAGAATTTTCCTTTTGTTGAGGAGACTTACTACTGTAAGTAATTCTGTTAAACCATAAACAATTTATTTCCTTTTAACACCCTGTCCATAATAAGATTAAAAACACCAACGCCTGAAACATCCAGTATCCTATGAGGAAAAATATTTTACTCTAATCACTAATCATTACAATCGCTCGGTCAATTTATTTATTTATTTATTTTTAATAATTTTGTGTAAACATTTTCTCTGAGAGTCTTTAAAACCCTTGACTCACCCAAATGTCACATTTGCCGGGGAAGAATCTCTCGGGGATGCGCGCGGCGTAAAGGCAGGCTCCGGTGATGTAGAGTGTGGCCATGAGGAACAGCCAGCCCATCTGACCAATCGTGGTGGCCCTGAGGAAGCCCTCGGAGATTACAAAGTGTAACGTGGGGACGACGCCGCTCAGGCCCAGGCCCACAAACACTCCTGTAACAACACAGCACATAGAAAATCGTTGTTTTTATTTCCAAGAATCTTTTACTCTTCACTGTGGTTCAGCTTGACCTGAAACAAACATCACAGTTAAATGTGTACAAAACAGATAATAAATAAAAAATGTAGCAAAATAATTTACACCCCTAAATACTGCAAACAATCTGTTTTGCAACCGTCTCGATTCCTTTGAATATTTTTAAAAACTGCTCCGGTATAGAGGAGTGCAAAAGAATGAAGCACTTTTCAAACTTTTCATATCTGATTTTCTTCCATATTCCGTATTTTTCTCCTTCTTGACCTGAACGTGCATGCAAATAAAACGTGTATTTACATTTAGGTATTTGGCAGACACTCTTCTCCTGAACAAATAGGTCTTACGTCGTCGTTTGAAGATTGTCAGGGAAAGCTTTCCACATGGGCCATGTTCAGCTACAAATGTGAACCAATTTTAAACACATGCACAAAAGACTGGACAATGCAATGAAGTTTGTAAGTTGAGTGCATCCTGTGAGATAAAAAGCGCAGCCAAACACTCGAGACAAGGTGCCGATAGTTCTGCGGTTGACTGTACATCATGTCATGTGACTGCTCACCTGCTCTTACTCCTCGGTACTGCGGCGTGGCGAAGAAGTCACACTGGGAGACGGTGATGGCGGCGAGGCCCAGGACACACACCACGATCAGGTAAACGACGCAGGGCTGAGGCGAGCAGTAGAACGAGTAGTAGAGCCACGGCACAAAGCTACCCATGATCAGGAACGCGATACCCGAGTAATCCAACCTACAGCAAGACACAACAAGATACAGGAACTCAGTACAGGTACTGTACTTATACACAGGGTTTTACGGTAAACACCAGGCTACCACAGAAGAGCTAGCATCATTTTATTCACTTTCTAATTGTCATTACTGTTGCACTTTACAATATTTATTTCCTTTTTGACCTATTTCACAATAATAAACTTGAAAAATGTGTCATTTTCATTCTGGCAAAAATCGAAGGTTGCATTCGTC
>JAQMYG010000004.1:4846982-4858579 GCA_030014215.1 Clariallabes teugelsi
CAAGCTCTCTCGCCCCCGTCTCTCTCGCTCTCTCCCCAGTCTCTCTCCCCCAGTCTCTCGCGCTCTGTCTCCGTTTCTCTCTCTCCCCTGTCACTCTCTCTCTCCGTTTCTCTCTCTCCCCTGTCACTCTCTCTCTCTCCTCTGTCGCCGTCTCTCCGCCAGTCTGTCTCTCTCTCTCTCTCCCCCGTCATATTCTCTCTCTATCTCCCGTTCCTTGCCCCCCCCTCCATCTCTTGCTCTCTCAGCCCACCTCTCCATCTCTTTCTCCCCCATCTTTTGCTCTCTCTACCCTGTCTCTCTCTCCATCTCTTGCTCTCTCACCATCACTCTAGAGACACTAATAACACTAGACACTAAGCAAGTCCCTCATCCTTACTCTTGCAAGCTCTCAGTTTATCATTTTCTCTATCCCTCCTTATACCTTTCTCCATCTCTCTGCCTCCCTCTCTCTCTCGCTCACAGACACACACATACCCTCTTATAAGAGCATGTACCATTAGTGTTTTACACAGATCTCTAAACCTATATATTATATCAGATACACCTCCGTATTTGTGTCCTAACACCACTTTAATTCGGCACGCAGACAGTGTACTCTCTCTCTCTCTGAAGTGGTCATGTTACCCTCCTGTCACACCACCTAAGAGACACCTTAAGGACTAACACATTTAAAAGCACAGATCCGCTCTCGTCCCGCTGCTCCGCTCTTCATTCTGTGGAGCATCTACATTCACTCCTTTCCCTTTCCATTACACCGTTCCTCAAAAACAAGACACGCTCCATGCGGTCATGAAGAAGGTTACTGTGCAATCAGGAAGTAACCTTTGTACAGAGTAACTTTTGTCAAGTCAAAATCTAGACACGTGACACACACACAAACACGGAGAACGGCTCACGCGGAGCACAGGCACAAATATTTAAATAAAGCGTTCACTCTGTACACTTTAAGAACTTAATTGAGCACACACCCAAAACTAATCTAGACTGTACACTCAAACAGTCAGAAAAAAAAAAAAATCTTCCCTGATACACTGAAGGGTTATTTACTTTTAAGAAAAACAGAAAAAGGAGCAAGCACACAAAAACCCCAAATCATATTTTCCCTAGCATAAAACACATGATCGGCTCACATCCGCTCTTTGTTGAAAAATGTTTTAGCTCTTACTGTCCTGTCAGCCTTGCTTGCCTAGTGACCTACATTAATTCATTAGTCATGACCTACAAGAAATGCAATATGCTTAATCTCATATGCAGGTTAAGTGTACAACCTCTGAAACACGCACGATGTAATCCGACTGACCGACTGTCAAACCCGAATGGAAAAAGATGAAAGCCGATGAGAGAAATAAGAGATGAAGAGCAGCACATCCACTGGGGAGACTGCAATAATAATAATAATAATAATAATAATATTGGGGAAGAAGACTAAGGTTAAAACCTTTCACATGCATGCCCAGGTGAAACCCTTTGCTATAAACATCTACAACCGCAGCACAAATAGCATCCACACGGCTCACGTGATCGTGTGCATGAGGCCTGAAGAAGACTAAAATGCGATCACTTGTTTTCCTCTGACAGAGCAGAGCGTCTTTGAACAGAATCCAATTCAAGGCTTGTGCATATGGAGAGGCTTTTATGCAGAGCACGTCTCGACAGCTAACGATAAGTCTGTGGCTAAAACAAATCACCTGGCCACTTCAGCGGGACGAGAGAACCACGAGCCTGCATGTAAATAAGAAAGCATGCAGCGGAAACAAAAAGAAAAAAAAGCCATAAGTCTGATGTTGTTTACACTTGAAATGTGTATGTTTACTGGGACTAGGACAAAAGCAGCACATTACAACTAACATGACGACTAATAACTAATCAGAAATTAGTATTAGTTACGTTTCCATGAGAAATCTTGAGAACATCTGGAGCCTCTTATTACAATGACAAAACCTAAATTGTATAATTAACCTGCAGCCTATAATTCAAAGCATACTACACTGCTTTATCTGCAAAAAAGGTTTAAGAAGCTGCCACACCTGATTCCAACGGTTTAATCAGCTAATCCTGACTTTTACCTGACTCTTAAGTATGGTTCCTGAGTGAATAGAATAAAAACATACCTGTAGACACACATGCCTTAGTGTAGATAAGACTAGACTCATACTCGCTCTCACTCATTCTCTATACTGCTCATTCCTCTACAGGTCTGCTTAAACCAAACTGTCAGAGCTTATTCTGAATAAACACATACACTGCTTCATAGTGGCAGCTGGAGGATGCTTTGCTTAGACTGATGTCCCAGATAACATGCCGAACTTAACTGAATGTTTTTTAACTTAGGAGACGGTGGCCTGAACTCGGAATTACTCCCACATGCAGCTAGAGCAACCTGTACCGTCAGCGTCATAGATAGATTTAAAAGTGCATTCGGTGTGATTAGTAAAAAAAAAATTTTTGCATTAGGTAGGATTAGGTTACAAAGCTTTAAGTAGGTGGATTTGATATTTGAATTATATATTTTTTTACTCTTTAACCCTGCCCCGCTAAATTAAACATTATACAAGAACAAGATTTAAACACAAATATGCAATCTGGATCAGAAGTCAGGTTTCTTAACAATTTAACAGGGAAAGTAATACAGAAAAAATGACCACTGCACCTTTAACCAACTAATGTTGATTTATCTTGAGCAAATAATAATATAAACTCTTAAAGGAGTGAAGTGATGTTTTGTTTACTGTTGACGGTGCGACTGATCTCAGGGTTGAACACATCTTTACAACTTTCCTAGTAGAAATTTGCAATTCCAAGTTTTCATACTCAGAGTGACAAGCTTTAGTCATAAACACCGCACAACATTAGCTATTTGATACACACAACCTTGCAGTTAAAACTAAAAATACTTCTTCTACAGTAAATTACATACCATACAAATAACATTTTAACAACAAAACACCTATAAACAACTCAATTGAGACTTCTAGTGAAGTGATGCAGTCTGCTGATTTTTTTTTTCTCCACTGAACTTCGGGTTAATTTTTATGCTTTTATGAGTTTGAAAGAAGGAACTCCACAGTTCCACATCTCAATAGCTCTAACTGTCCCTGTTCCAGATCAGAAAAGAACTTTCCATCATTAATTCAATGAGTCCTAACACTCACTGTACAGTTAGGAGGATTTACTGCATAAGTTCCGGCTGCTTGGCAATAAATTTACAGCAGATAACGAGACATGGAAGGAAATGTACTTTACTTTTCTTGTGAACAAACATCAGGCTCTTGGTATAACGATTCCTAGAAGAGCAGGAACACCAGGACTCTGAGACGAGATCACAGGACAAACTTTCTTACGCAAACTCAGATGTTTTGCTGAATACCGAGAACTCACTGTGACAAAGCCGTTCAGTTGTGTACATGCACAGGCCCAGCCTGCTTCACAGCATGCCTTATAAACCTGGAGGGACAAGTTTGGCAGTTTGTTAAACTAAATTTCCCCGGCTCTGACAGTGTGAAATGTCCTGCTGGGTGCGTGCCATGAATGCGTCAAAATGTTCAGAGAGGTCCTAAACCATACACTCATCATTCTGAAGAACAAGGACATTTTATAACTCCGGTTAGAGACGGATCTTAGTGATGTAAAGCAACTCCAGGAGCTTTATCTGCATCTGAAGTGGGGGTGTGGCCTAAACCAGAAGGGATTTCCCCTGGAAAACTCTATAAACAGTGCTTTGTTAAAACCTAGAAGTCAACATGGTGTTTGAATTTGAGCTCAAACACCATTTAACCACCACCGCAACACCTCCATGTCAGGGCCAGATGAATGAGGTCTTTGTCCTGCGAGCTTCATGCTCTTGCTTTCATCACATGAACATTAAACCTTCCACTCACATGAATTTGGTTTAGTCTCCACGAAATATGCCTTGTTTTGCCAAGAAAAACATACAAATGAAACAGAGAAGCATAGCGTGCCACCTATTTGTAGCTGTTTAGAACCAATTACCCGTTTAAATCTGGCTCAGAGTTGGGAGAGACTGTATATCACATCGAAATACATTTCTATGATAAACAATATGCATCACCTTAGTTTTGCTAGCAAACTGTAGTGAGTTTAATAATCATTCAAGTCTGCACAAACTACTTAACAACATTTCCCCCAATACAAACATTAATGCTTCAAAACAGTACGAACCCTTAACAACAAAATGCATCATCATTTTTAAAGGAACCACATCTGCCTGCAAACCTTTCTTACATCGTTTACATTATTTAACACTCCTGGTCATCATGGCGTCTCGGAGCTAGCCGTACAATCTGCTTTCCATGTGGACCGTTATATAGCTCGCACACAAAGAAGGAAATAAGAGAAGAGAAATGGGGTTGCGGTGCAGGTGAACAGAGAAAGCCAAACAGTGCGGGCAGGTTACGACACCTGTAGCGTGACCGTCAGACGCGCAAACGCAAACAAGCCCACATCCAGCACCTGTTACTGAACACTGCGGCCTGTTTAAACTTTCATCGCCCTGCTCGGGTTGCTGAGGATCTATCACTAACCCTGAGAGAGTCAGTAGGCCGTCTGCTTCTTCTACTGTACTGAGATAGTGTTACACCTGGCCCAGTCTGATCACACACACACACACACACGTACCACATAGTGGGCTCTGGAGAAGAACACGGATGGGAAGA
This sequence comes from Clariallabes teugelsi, assembly GCA_030014215.1. Taxonomy (NCBI): domain Eukaryota; kingdom Metazoa; phylum Chordata; class Actinopteri; order Siluriformes; family Clariidae; genus Clariallabes; species Clariallabes teugelsi. The sequence continues at coordinate 4,851,656 of JAQMYG010000004.1, forward strand.
AAACATAAAAAACACTGTGTGGTGGTGTTTTTAGTTGCTATGATGACATGGAATGATTGCTGGTTAGGCTGGTGATTACTGAGCTGCACAAACATCCAAACCACATGTGAAGAATGATAACATGATATGGGGTCCTGTCTGTTATAGGTAAAAATATTCATGATGTCATGGTGTGGTTTGGCCAGAGATGTAGATGAAGTACTCCTTTTATCACACTACAAAAATTATGAATTATATAAATTAACCGACTCAAGTTACAGTTACTTTCGACCGTTTAAGGTTACACCTTCTGTCATGAAATGTTTAAAGAGCAAGCTATATCCTGGATTTATTTTTTTACAAAATGTCTATTTGTTCGGATTAATGATTAATTGCCTAACACATACTGTCAACTCTTTATTGTGAAACAGGTTAAAGCAGATGATGTCATGTGGTTGTGTGATGCTGTCCCTCACCTCGCTCTGTGTGCAGTCTGACTCCGAGCTGCCCGGGCTCATGGTGTCCTGGCTGTCTGAGATAGAGTCGCTTGTGCTACTGCTGGTGCTGGTGCCGTTGCTGTTGCACACTCTGCGCCTCAGGACAAATGCCGGGCATTCGCCCTCCTCCCTCGGCTGCGCTCCGTCCAGCTTGTCTTCTGAAGTTTACACACTTTGCCGTACACCAGGATGATTTTTGTCCAGACTGTCTTGTGTACCACGGGGGACCAGAGAACCTGAGAATGTGATATCAGTAGACCGTTAAAGAGTGCACAGTGCGTGTTATTTTTTTAATGAGTTATTAAAGCTTCAGCAGGTAAACATCTCATTATATTGTACACCAGAGTGACTATGAACCTTAAGAGTCAGTGAAAAATTGTGTACTCGAAGGAAAGCAATACTCAAAAGTGTACTGTAAGCAATGTACAGAGGGGTAACATGAAGGGGAAAAAACGCTGAATAAATGAGTAGAGAAGCAAAGAAATGGTGTACGCCAAATATCTATCGAGGACTGAGTATGATATTATCTATCATATGGCTTTGTATTAGAAATAAATTAAAATCTAATCAATTTCTTCATGAGGTTTCATCAAGATAAATTTGGGAGAAATGGAAATCTTCCTGTTTCACATTACGTCCTTCTCAATTTCTTAATTTGTAATTGTTTTAAAATTAACTTTATAAATGAATGCACCCCAGTTTAAACTTTTATGCTGTAGAGCTAGAAATGGGGTGTTTGTTTCTGGGACACGGATAGCAAATGCTAAAAGTCTCAATATAAGCTTTGACCAAAGTGGAAAAGGCACACGCTAGACTAACAGATGGGGTGTGATCAGTCCAGTGGATGTGATCAACAGTTCATTGCCATGTACAGTACATGTTTTCCCCCTTTTAGTCTAAAAAAAAATTTGACAATACAACTTTTTAAAAGAGTTTTCAGCATAACACTCAGAGGACGTCGCTAAGTTTATCAGTTAGCAACAATCTCTTGACGTTTGGGAGCTGCAGGAAGGCGGCTGTCTTCCTCTGATCCATGGGACCGAATCAACAACTTTAACAATAACAGACTACAATACTGGGGAATACATCAGAGAGAGGAATTTTAGTGACAAAAGACAAGTAAATGCTGCTGGGAATAGCAGGAAGTCCAAACAGACGTGTCACTGACAGATCCTAGGGGGACTACTCCCAAAACACTAAAACAAAAAAAGTGAAAACAAGAAACATGTCTAATCTAGGAGATGCAAATACTCCTGTAATGTTACCCATCAAGCCTATGGTCCAATAACTTAACTTTGATTTATTTTTTTTTTAAGACAGAAAGAAGAAAACAAGATAGAGAACAAAATATGAAAGCTTTTCTAAACACAAGGTTAAAAGCCAAATTATATTTAAACAAACTGAACAACCTGCTAAAGTACACGCAGAACTGTTTAAAGGAGAACGAGTACATTACACCATATCTCAGTGTGATAATCACGTCGGAAGGCACCTGTCTGCCAAGTTTTATTTCTCCCCTGACCAGCCTTGTGCAATGCCAATCACGCAATGCAAAACCTTTCACATGGCCATTTGAGGTAAAGCATTTCCAACATCCTGACTAAAGGTCAAGGGCTGAGGAATTATTCAATCCAAAATCCTGCCTTAACCTTCTCTCCATATTAATGAACTGGTCCAGAAAAATGCTTTGCCAGAAGAAAAAAATGCGTCTAAATGAGGAAGTGGATGTTGAATCGGTGCTCATTTCGCCCTCATGACTGAAGCCACAGCTGCAAGTAAGTATGTCAGGATGTTCCCATCTTACTCACTCGAAATTTACTCTCATTCTAACTCAAAAGCATGACCGCAGCTGCTGACTAAAATAAGACGTCTGGCCTTTGTACAAATTTTTCTGGCGTGTCGTGGCACTTGTCCTAGCCAGTAAAATAAACCGAGATCAACAACGTGCCAGGACTGCCTTCCAAACTAACCATTTCAGAAAGGGCTAAAGAAGGTCAAATATGCTTATCAAGCACGTGCTCAACAAGCTCTGGAATAAGAGACAAAGGTTAAGCAGTTTAAAAAAAAAAAAAAACTTTACTTATGAGGAAATCCAATGAAAATCTGTGCTCCGGTTATGTCTGCTCACTCTGTGATGCAATCATGCATAAGAGACTATTTCACTAAAAGGTTTTACATAAGACTGAAGCACAAGGTCTAGGGTTAATTATCAGCGGTCAACAGTATAACTAGCCAACCGTGACAGGGACTCCAATATGGCAAAAACAGTGGTACTTTTTCCTGGTGGTAAGACAAAAGGTAAGCTACTATCAATATTTATAAAGCTATAGCTGGGTAAGTACAGGTTGTCTCCGACTTTTGAACGAGTTTTATTCCGGAAGCATGTCCATAAGTCCGATTTGTTCTTAAGTCTTATACGCCTTTGACACAAATATACAAATGTACGGTATACCAATCCACTTTAATAAATATCTGTCCCCTTTCTCCACACTGCCATCATGTGGCCAAAAAACAGTGAGGCACCCCACATGCGCGCACATACGGACTTTAAAAATTTTATATATTCACTAACACACTAAAAATATTGGATGTAATTGTAAATATTGGTATCTGGTGGACTGCAGTTTCTATTTTTTGCATAATATACCTGAGCTTCTCCTGTGATTGAACCGGAATTGGAACCGCGGCCTGTTTGTATCTGCGGAAATTCATAACTTGAATGTTCGTAAGTCGGGGACTCCCTGTAATGGTGTACAGATTTGTAAGCCACCATCCTCTTCTGTCACTGAGAATGTTTAAATAATCCAATATAACAAGAAAATGATCACTAGGAAAGTCTCCTTACACTAACCGTGTTTTAATACAACTTTCAGTACAATTTGAGCAAATGGCAACTGACCTAAAACTTTGCAGATGCTCATAAATTATAAATGATTTGCAGGAGAAATTCCACATGACTTACCGTAACCTCAATGAGTGTTAGGACGATCGACAGAGCTTTCAGTTATTATTGTTTGTGATCTGAGAATTTGCTGCTGTGGCAAAAAAAGCCCTGAAAGTCATGATGTGTACATGTACACAAAAAGGCTCGAATACAAACAAATAGCGACACCACCATGTTTGCGTCTCTCAAGTCTATACAGGTTCCTTATTACTGTACGCTTTAGTCTTTCACAGCTTCTCATGTAACCTTCAAACCCACTGAAAGCTTAGTTGAAGACTGATTCTCTGAATTTGCTAGATTGAACATTTTACATGTAAAGTCAGAGAGGTGGATTTGAGAAGAACAGTCAAGATGTTCTTCTTAAAGAAGAACAGAGCTGATACACTGTGTGCGCGTGTAACATCACCAGATGGACAGAGATGTTTAGTGAAGGTAAGTGGGTACGTGAATGATATTGTTTGACATTGGTGCTGCTTGTGAAATTCTAAAGCAGAACTAACAAACTCAAAATGCTTCCACCCATGTAGCAAGCCTGCTGTCTTCACTGCCCCTACTCGTCTGCCCCAGACAACAAAGTGGCCCTATTCCACCTTTCAGGAAACACGTGGAGCTCTGACAGGGTCAATTAGAAACTAAAGAGCATGGAGTGGAAAAGTGTGTGTGTGTGCACGCTGCTGAATGAGTGATCATCAAGTGGTGAGAAGCAGCCTCTCTGCTCAAGCCAAGTACCTCACTTAACCTCTGTTTCAATTCGAAGGATTGGTAATGACTGAGTGGAGTAAAGTTATGAGTTAGTAGGTTGCTGATAGAAATCAAAACTGTGAAACTGGCTCTATGTAGATGAATGGATTCAGAAGTGCTGGTGTGACTGCAGAATAAAGTTTAGGGACGTTAAACGTTTGCTGGACAGGAAAGTAATGACATAATAAATATGTACGTCTCTTTTAAAAGCATGTTAAAATAATTAGTGGGTAAGTTTTGTCATTTTAATAGACATTTAAACCCATTGTAAATGTATATGCCTATGTAATTAATGTGCATTTTTCATAAAGAGCTCACATAGAACAAAAAAAAAAAAAACAGGCAATGTGTTTGTTTGTTATTAAAAAGCAATCATGTGAGGCACTAAACACTACTTTAACTCAACCATGAGTATGTACAGCAAACATTTCTGTAAAGTGCTCCATTTCATAATAAGGGAGTTTGCTGTCTTAATAAACATTACTCAACATTTCAGAACCCTGAACTAAACAGCAATAAAAGACTTCATTGTGTTGAGAAAATCCCAAAAGACTAGCAAAATCTTTTGTGTGACCAGACGTCACTGGTGCAAGCGAACGATGTCCCGCATAACTATTAGGCCAAATAGTCTGAATTTTTTTTTTCCAGCATGGTGGAAAGAGACGGTAAGACGAGTCTGGAGAACAAAACCGGCAAACCCGAGGAGTCCGGACAAAAGCAGATCTTGGAGATTTATATGTCGTATGATTTGCAGACACACTGAGTGATCCAATCTAATGGGGTTTTTGTCTCTCGGTTATTAGAGCAGACTGTAATGACTGACAGCGTTCTGCTGACGGACAGGGAGCGCAGGAAAAGCAGGTTCTCCGCATGCACGGGAGTGAAATATGAAACTGAAGGAAGGGGGTGCCAATTACAGCAATGAGAGTAGGGTTGCGAAAGAGATGGTTGCAGTTTAGTCAGGAGTCGTACTGGCTGGAATCTTCGTGCCCTACTCGACGCCTCTTTCACGCTACATTGTTGTGGAAATGTCGAGAGAGAAACAGACAGAAAGATAGACTCTCTGGCCAGATGCAAAGAGACAAGAAACTACTCTACACTCTAATGCAGATGAACCGTCATCTACGTTCTTTAAGACGGAACAGTCGAGTCTGCTTGATAAAATTTCATCATCAGGGGTCAGGGTTAGTCATGCTGTATATTACCACTTGCGTTTGTTTCCGCCCCGGATTAAAATTTCATATTTATGAGTTCCAGTTCCAGATGCTGTATTCTGAGGAATTATTACACACTGTGCCCTTGAGTTTTGTTTGCAAAACGCTAAATAAATACCAGGACAAACAGTACAACACTATGTTTACTACAGGTGCCATAACGACATCACTTGCTGAACTTGAGGTCTCGAGTTTCTAACTAGGAATTTCAACCTGATTGGTTATTTTCCTTTTTTCAAAGTTATGATACTATCACTGCAGCAACCGTTGTTTGTTCAGATGCTGTTACAAATATGTTACTCTGCTGCCGGTCTGAGCACACTCAAAATGATGGCTATCAAACCCAAAACATGCTACCGCTGAGCACGACCAAATCAAGCTGCTGTCGCTTTGTCCCCAAGCAGTGTAATAAATGAATAAAATGACCATGTACATGATTTTAGTGAATGGTCATTATCAAGAGATCTTGACTTTAAGACTATTTAGACAAACCTCATTGCCATTTTCAAACTGTAACACTTATATTCAAAACTATCAATCAAGCCTTGTGTTTTATTGTTTATTCCTGCGTGTATGATTCCAGCGTTAGCGTGCAGGGTGTTAGCCGTTTCATCAGAACTTAGAAAAGATGAGCTGTGAAATGCTTTCAGCGCGATTCCTTTTGTTTCGTAATACTTGAAACTTTTGGGTGAAACCTGGACGTGTGCGTTTATCTTCTGCCTTTTTCAGTTTCTATTCCGTGAAAACGCTGCCTATCTGCAATGCAGTGCAAATTTCCCTCATCTGTTTCTTCACTTTGAAAAAAAAAAATTTATAAAACATTTTACTATAATCAAAACCTGATGAGATAAATTGTTCTGAATGCGTTTAAACATCCAATAAAATCAGCACATGGAATTGTTAAAAATTGTTATATTTGTAAAAATATATATATAACTTTTACATGACTACAAACAGACTAGAGCAGCAGAGTTAACGTTAAAATATTAAATTTGTCACTTTTAAATATTTTTAAAACTGCATATTTTTTCTCAAGTATGTTGTTGGTTTTATTTTGAGTTCTTTGGTAAACACATCAGTTGACTCTATTTACATGACATTGCTGTACTGCTTGGAAATTGTTACTAAACCTATATCTTTTGACACATATTGAAAGAATTGAGATATACATATGATATTTTTGTTGTATTGTTTCAACAAAATAAATATTTGAGTGTCAGACTGCTCCAAGTGTTGTTCCTCACTGAAGGATTTCAATTGTGAGTGTTTCAGAAACAGCATGATTTGTAAAGGAAAAACTACAAATTGAGAGAAAATAAAACCCTGACGATGAACATTCACACACAACCAGTACTGGTTTACTCACACAAGCAGCAGAACCACAATAAGGTTACCTCGTCCTTCCCTCCCCCTTCATGAGCACCAACGTCATACAAGGTGGTCAAATGCTCCATTTGCTCTGACGCATGACCCACACACACACACACACACACACACACACACACACACACACACACACACACACACACACACCGGTCCAACGGCACAA
>JAQMYG010000004.1:4858679-4870043 GCA_030014215.1 Clariallabes teugelsi
CACACACACACACACACACACACACACACACACACACACACACACACACACACACACACACACACACACACCTGTCCAAGGTCAAAATGCACCCTCTACCTCCGACATGAACTCCTAATCACAGCGTGTGTAATGACCTGGACCACCATCAGCCCTACAACAACCACGACGACAACAACAACATACACAGCATGGAGCACTACGGAGTCAATCTCCTTGGCAACACTATGACATCCTATGGAATTATGGGATGTTAGGCATTGCGCTGTCAGACAACTGCGCAGAGAACCGAGAGGCTGCGCTTTAGTCGCTCACGCTGTTGTCCAGATTTGAGGCATTTCTACTGCAACGAGAACACGGAGAGACTCTTTTCATCATCTGTCCATCTGTTTCTCCGTCTAGCAGCGTCCTTCTCTGACTCAATAAGGCATTACAAATATTTTAAATATATACATTTTTTCTTCCTTAAACCATCTGTTAATCTGCAGGATGATTAGATGAAGGAAATATGGAAAAAAAATATCCTATCCTAAACACTTGAAGGCATTTCTGTACATACTAAGATGAATTATTTAACACATACAACACTACATATAAAACTACAGATGGTACTCATGACATGTTTCTTTTTATTTGAAGACATAAATCAGTTATTCATTTATTACTGATTTGTTAATAATTAATTAATTATAGTCTTATAAAACTTATCCTGATTTTTCAACTTATTAAATAATATAATAAGTTAATACAACAATGCTTTTCATGTTCCTGAGCCACAAAGCCTAAACCCCTGAAGACTCCTGAAGACTGTCAACTTCAGCTCAGATTATAATGAAGCATAGACACTGGAGACTCCTTCCAAAAGATACTCATCTCCTTAATAATAAAAAAAAAACAATAAAAAAAAAAATAATTAAAAAAAGCCTTCACGTCATTTATATTAAGTTTTTTCATGATGCTGCAGTTATGGAAAAATAACCCACACCTTTTCAAAAACATACCACACCCCTGTGATTAAGGTTCCTTATATACTCCTTATATATTCTTATTATAACCTGATATTTGAATCAAAGATTTCCGTGTTTGTTTCTCACCTGGGCAGCACTTTGATTGAGCACCCGGAGTACGGACAAGCTGAACACAGATCACGCCTGACCCTGATTAAGAAAGCTAATCTATGTTAAGTGAACACGCGAGCTTGAGTCACAAGTCGAACAAACGTGCAGAAAAACGTGTTGGGTCTAAGATGCTTATGCACTTAATAAATCCTTCGCTCAGCTTGGATTACTGGTATCGATCATGCACGTGTCATGATACACACGATATCATATCACACTCTGCACATAAAAATCGATAATTTTCTCAAAACAGTGAGACCTTATTCACGGTTGTTGGAATACTGCGTTTTTTTGTTTTTTTTGTAAAAATAATAAGATAATAACAGCACTGTGTTGTACAGCTAGGTTGCTGTGTGTTACAGAGACAACGGCGCTGACGCCCGACTCGGCTGGACCTGTAATTGCTCCTTTTTTTGAGAAGATACGTCTGCCCTGAATTACGAACCCAAATGCTGATAATTAAAATGGTATCAGAAATTCTGTCCTTATTGTGTCTTTTAAAAAACAACACGAGTGCTACACTGATCTCAGGGTGGAAGGGGTGTATCCTATTACATCTGCGAATCATGAGTATCTGTGAGCTTGTGTATGTAGAAGAGGGTGGATAACCCTATCCAGTTATGGAGTGTGTGGGTTTTAAATGGAAGTAGGAATTGGACAAGACTAAACAAAATAGAAAGTCAGACATTTTTAATAAATGAAGGAACAAATGAAGCAATAACAGCAAAAATAAAAGAAAGAAAAATAAAACGCACGCATCCATAAATTTGTGAAACCAATAGAATCACAATACGGTATTATGATAATATCAAATCTGTTGGCCCATGGTGATTTTTGAAGCGTCGGTGTAGCTCAGTGGTTAAGGTGTTGGGCCCTGGATTCAGGCCCTTAACCCTCAACTTTTGTCAATGTGGTTGTCACTCTGGATGAGGGTGTCTGCCAAATGCCATGAATATAAATGTAAATTCCAGTCCCAACTGAATGATTTTCCGTTCTGATAAACGACTTTATTTCATTTCCAGGACAGAACTCACATGATGCATCATTGCTTGTATTACAGCCGGTGGATTTTTGCTGAACTGCGGAATAGGAACTTAAATGAACACGTTAACGAGAAACTGAAAAATCACCTGATATCTGTATTGTATTCAATGGGGGGGCAGGGGGAGGGAGCACCGTGGCATAAAAATCTACAGCACAGATAGTGAGGGAGTTGTAAACTGATAGCGTAATTAAGATTATTACAAGAGTTGATAAGAAAGACAGAAAACAGATTTTAGGGAATGTTTTATAGTACACTAATCAGTGATAGAACGATCCACATCATCACATGAACCTATTTTTTTTGGTCTTCTTATCCCTTAACACTTCAGTGATTATTACAATTTTAACATATTAACAAACACGTACTATTTTATTATGACACATTCTCACTGACGTTATAGCAGGATAAAATATTTTTATGTGTATATTAGAGATTGGGTTCAGCCAAATCACCTATGAATCCGTGATTCTTTTGTGGGACGAGTCACATATCACCAAACCGACTCCAAAATCAATTTTTTTAAAATATATATTTCTACTTTACTTTTGTAACAGAGATGAAAGGGACGATCGGGCAGTGACCAGAATTGGCTGCTTTTCAGATTGATTGGACGTGACCGGTGATCGGCCTCAGATATAAACGGTTCTGTACGAATCGCAGAAGCTCCAAAGCCCTGGGTGGCCACCGCCGCTCAACCCACACACTGACTGTTGAGTTTTGAGACTTTGAAGGCAATAAAACAATTTACAAGTTTTTCATTCCGTGTGGTAGGCGTGAATTATTTGCTAAGTTTGTTTATTATAAGTTTAATTATGGCAGATGACAGGGATACAATCAATATTTTAAACAGTTAAATTTTAAACTCTTCTAACTGAAGATAATAAGTAGTTATTTTATGTTGTTTAAATGCTGCTCTTTGAAAACTAAATGTTATAAGGAAAACTACATACTGAAAACTAATGTTATAAGGAACAGGCTACATTTAAACTAATCGTTAAACTTTTTTAAAGGTTTAAAATTGTAACAAAACCGGGGAAAATGTAATATCGAATTAGGATATTTATAAAATATTGATACTTATAGAATCACAATTTCAATCGAATAGGCACATGGGTATCGTGATAATATTGTATCGGAAGGTGACTGGTGATTCCCAGACCTTATATATAAATATAAATATAGAGAGGAAGAGATATTCACATTCTAAGCAGCTGGTGTCAATATGATTTCCTTTGGAGGAAAACACAAGAACACAATAGAGACAAAGAGCTCACAGGATGTGGTGGGTACTCTAGGCACATACATAAAGTCACCTTATTTTCCAAGATTTTGCTCTAAACTTGCTCTGAGGAGCAATCAGGCTGTCAGGTCACTGCTAAGCTGATCAACGTGATACGCGAGCCGGGTTTGTTTACAGTACAGTATAGCTAGCTTAGCTTCACTTAGCTTGTCCTCTGTCAGGCATGAACACGGGCAGCCATATGTTAGCTCCACGTCATGTCATTTTTAAACAGAATTTAAGCAGGACACGTTTTTAGTCTTGTCTATCAGATTTGTTTTAACCAAAATAAAAGCAGAGGAATTGTGAACACTATGTTTATGCTAGGTTTAACATGTGAGTTAGGGGTTGAAAGGTTTAAATACTCAACCAGAAGCTGGATTTGGGATTCAGGGTCCTGGCTACTAGTTTGTAGTTTTAACCCTTATTAAATATAAATAAAAATATGTACTTTAATAATAGACATGCTAGTTAAGTTAAGCTAGCTTTTCAGGTTCAAAAGAGAAAAGGCCAGTGCACGAGCTCGGGCTCGTGCTCAACTGAGAAAGAAGTAACGTTAAAACCGTTAGGGGACTGGTTAAAACTGGTTTTCTACTCAAAACCACCGAATGTCACCACATTAAACATGCATAATAAACTCTAAAATGAACTTTACCTCCAGAGCCGAGAGTCACAAGCTGTCCTTTAAGTGTTTTTTACCTCACCAAGTTGCCGCAAATCGGAGTCAATTCTGTCGTCACCGCGGAGCTCGCGCACCGGCCCACGGCTCTGTCAACTGACTGCCCTGCATCATTGCTTAGTGTCTGAGCAACTACCGCGTCCCTCCCCTCGCGTGACAGCTTCAAGACCAATCAGAACGCTTCAATGGTAACTCCGCTGACCAATAAGCGAGCGCCGAAACCGAAAGGTGTACTGGGTAGCGTAGTTCCAAAGGTTGTTTACATCATTACCTTACTAGGGTACGGTCACGCAATAATCAAGTACGATTTACAGCGTGAATGTGTTTTTTCGTAATGTTCAAGTACTTTTACGTGACAATAATATTAATTGAATTTGAATAAATAATAAAAAATAAAAAAAGAAAAGAAATGTATTCACAGTCACTAGGATTAATATGAAAAATTTTAGAACATAAATATGGTATATTTTTGTACCTTAAAAGTTGATTTAATATATAAGATTTTACCTAGTACTTGTTCTACTCCCTTTTTATTATTTCTTACTACTTTCGTACTACTTTATACATAAGATCACTATGTAAAACATGATAAGCGTAAAATAAGGTTGACGCCCACACACACCCACACACACATAAAGCTCCACACCTAAACTGGAGATGATTCAACTGGAGCTTAGCAAACTATCTGGTGTCATTATTCATTATCAAGAAAAGTTACAACACTAATTTCAAGTGCACTCGGACATTGACCTTCTTGAAAGCCACATTCCTATTCAATAAGCAAGAAAAAAATGTCTGAAAGGCACCAATCCAACTACAGACGCATATTCTCCGAGCAATTTCCACATGTGTTGGCCATGAGAGGAGTTCCTGGGAGGCCAGTGTTTCAGACGTGAAGCATGTCAGATCATGGTTCTGGTGTACTGAGAAAACATTCTACCTTGATAGTATCCAAGCACTAGTGAGATTAGTAGCAGTGGATTATATAGAGAAATAAAGGAAGTTTTTACTCTCATAACTGTGTCCTGCTATTCTGCACAATTAAAAGATGCATGTATTATCTGACTTCCCCATGACAATACAAGGCATTTTAAATATGTTCTTCATATTTGGGTTATATAATTGCTATTATAATAGTAATAATATTTGCTATTAAAATAATATAAATAGCTTTGTGGCCTCATACCCTAAGGGTCAGCGTCGTGGCATCTGGTGTAAAACCAAGTAGTATGTGGAAGGGGCATGCGGCTGTGGCAAACCCTCGACGGGAGCAGCCGAAAGACTAACAACAGCATATTTGGTTTAAGACAATGGCTTTTAATTGTTTTAATTTCTACATAACTTCACGCATTGATTGTACTAGCAAGAAATAATAATTTTAAAAAAAACTATTGCACCTTCAAGTAGTTGAGGAAACCTGAAAGGTCTGGTCAGGTCTGATTTCTGGTCTGAATTCAACTGTTTGCTTTTCGATCTGCATCCTGTTTGACATTTAATAGACAACTTATTTCACAGGTCAACATAGCTTCTAGGGGCTTATATTGAAAAAAAAAAATTTCTTGGTACATCGCATACACTTTTAAGATAAACCATATACTACAATCATTGTCCAAAACCATTAATGGTATCGCACATGTACAGTAAACTACAACTTTCCACCACCCTTCGCTTTGTCCAGAATCATGCATCGTTGATGGTATCACAGAGGTACAGTGACATGTGGAGCTTTCCACCACCCTTCGCTCTCACATTTCCTGTGGCTGTCCACATTAGATTACAAAAATTCATGCTTGCTTACAAAACTGGCATGCATGCATCTTAAGTCACTTATAACTTCCTGCTCTACGGCATTTTTTCTTGAGCATGGCTCACCTGGGAACATTAACCCACCAAAGGTACAAAGAAAAGACGTAACAAGACTCTTCTCTGTTCTGGCATCTGGGGGTGAAATGAGCGAGATATGAAGACCTACCTGTTCACCAAGCACTTGAATCAGCATTTAGTTCACGTAATTATATATTTCCTGCTGTTCTACATGTTCTTTATCCGAGACCATAGTGACCTTAGTAAGGGGGAATTGTTTTAAATACAGGACACTTCTGTTAGTTAATAGAGACTGCATCTGTTTATACATACAGTATATAGTATATAAACATACAGTATATACGTAGTATAGTATTTTGCAACCCCAAACCCAGACTCGTCCATCGGATTGCCAGACAGAGAAGCGTGATTCATCATTCCAGAGAACATGCGCGTCTCCATCGCTTTAGAGTCCTGTGGTCGCGTGCTTTGCATTGTACTTGGTGATGTAAGGCTCGGATACAGCTGCTTGGTCATGGAAACCCATTCCATGAAGCTCTATACCCACTGTCCTTGAACTAATCTGAACGCCACGTGAAGTTTGGAGATCTGTAGCTATTGACTCTGCTATTGACTCTCTCTCTCTCTCTTTCTCTATACATACATATATATAAATATATAAATATATACTTCCTCTCATCAAACTTCCAAGTGGAAAATTCCATGTTTATTTCATGCAACCGTTTTGGGGGGTGCCAATAATTTTAGCGCCAACCTCATTCTGGATGTCTGACATCTCTGGATCTGAGTGGTGTGGTGCGTTCATAGTGTTGTAACCAAACAGGACAAAGTTTATTAGATAACGTTTCTGATCAGTGATAATAATCTGTATTGCATCTGTGACAAAATTAATCGCTGAATCTGAACTGATAAAACCTCACCTGATCCTTCAAACCACCTACACGACAAAAACTTTATGGATTTATTCCAGTTCACTCTTTCTCCGAGTGTTTTTTTTTTCTGTATCTATTAACTGCAAATTGAGCTGTATATACACATCGAGTCACGATCTCTACAGGCCCTGACCTGAGCGAAACCCTTTAAGTCAGTTTGAACAAAACCTGGGTGTGAGAACGAGACCAAGCAGCCTTATAAATCATGCTTTTCAATTCCCTTCCTAGGAAGGGTGAGGTTCATTAAAAGCATGCGAACTGTGTTTTTTTATATGTTAATGACAGATCTGTCTGAACTTTCACACGAGGTTTCAAACTAATAACATTCCCTGACACACCCTGCATTCTCTAACTGCAGTGCCCTTCGTTAGTGCTTCCCCTTGTTCCAACATAGATAATCCCAATGTTTACTTCACTGTGTTTGCAAGAAAGTTTAGTTAAGGTAAAATCAGAGGAAAAGTATACTGCATACTTTCTCAACCACATTTATTTTCATTTATATTGTTCTGTCAAATTGTGCTGCCTTGTCAAAAAAAGCTACCATAGCATAAATACCTAGAAATCTATCAATTTGCGCTACCCTATCGAAATATGGTAATCATCAACAAAATGGATCTTGTCCATGTTTGCATGTGCAGAACCATTATGTAGGAAAAAAAAATTATAGGTAGCATAAATTGGCAGAACAGCGTTCAATCATTTTTTCCTACCCTGCCAGAATGACCTACCAGTAGCACAAATTTATAGTTACATCAGTTCATGCTACTTTCTCAATACATCATAACTATAGTTTTGAATGGTTGTAACACTGCAAAAATGTAGTACAGTTTTATAAGAGGTAACATTTACTGAAATACTGGTGGCATTCTGTGACATGGAGTTAACTTTATCAGAATATGATCCCTAGCGCTTTAACACTGGTAGCAGTTTTTGACATGCTGATTTAATGTTATCCGTCAATCCACTGGTCAACTGTAAAAATAACCATGCAAATAAAACATAATGGGCAATAAATAACACAAATGGTGTAGTAGCATGGCTTTATGGGTGTGGTGCAAAAGCAGGTTTGGATAGGAGAGAGGAATTCTGGGTTGGATGAATTTATAGAACTCTGGCATTTATATTGCAATATCAGTTTACGGGGGAAAAATTCCCTTATGTTAGCAGATTATGGATTATGGAAAGTCAGAAATGCATTCAATGAGGAATACCGTACTTACTACTTATTACTGTTACTAGGACTAAAGTGAAATACAAGTAAAATGACAGTAAAAGGTCATAGCTGGTATAAAACAAGGTAAAAAGGAACTAACTTATTTAGATAGTTGTAATCACTTTCATACATGAATACAATTTTTTAAATTTAATTTCTGCCCCTTTTGCCACTGCCCATATTCGGCATTGAATTAATTTCGTGATGTCACTCCACAGTAGTGGTAAACGGCTCATATAAAAGTAGACACTCACAGCTTTAAGAATTTTTCTTGAATAATTAAAAACATACCTACTAGGTATAATTTTATTGTCATGCTTTAGATGATGGAATTTCCAAGGTTCAAACCCCACCACCACCACCAAGCTGCAAATGTTGGGCCCTTCAGCAAGACCCTTAACCCTCAACTGCTGATACTGTAGGTGTAACAAGGTCAAATATAAGTTGCCCAGCAGGGGGCACTGTCCCCTCTCCTTTCCCATCACCTTTCTCAAAAGCAAATAAACACCAAGTCAAAATTTTCTACATACAGAAACCCAACAGCATCTTAACAGACTTGTGAAGCTAAAACAATTAATTTGTTTATTTTGATTGAAATGACCGATAAGTTGATTTCCATTCCAGTTGTGGATTAAACTATGAGTGTACTGTGAGTTCTAGTGCGCTGCATCCAGTGACCAGGGTTTGGGTATTGGGTGGGAATGTTAAAACATGCTGATATCTAAGAAAAATCCCATGACACACTGGTAGGACGAAGAAAAATGTCTGTCACCTTATCAAAGTTGATTATTGCCTTGTGCGGTAAAGTACCACACATCTGGGAGGAGGTCTTCCTACAGTAGGTTTTGGAAATGTCCTCCATGTCTCACAATAACCTTTGGACAGCACATTTATTGCAGCGATTTATATTTTATCAAAGGCAATAAAATATTCACTTAAACTGTTTCTTTAATACACACATGAAAACATGACATTAACTTAAACGTTCAATATTTCATACTTGGATACGATTAAAAGTAACACTAAAAGTACCAGTATCATCGAAACTTTTATATAAATGTTATTATTTAGTACTATGTCACCTCTAGATAAAAATAATACCGGCACATTTTACCCAAATATTAAATATATGCTGTATATATATATAAGTTAATGTCTAGTTTTCATGTGTGAAGCAACTATTATTACCTATAAGTGTAATAAAGCAACAAGTTTAGTTTGTTTCTAATGTTATGTACTGAAATTTGTGATGCTAGTACTCAAAACAATCCTAGTCTAATCTGGGGGTAGCAAAGAAAACCGATAAGATCAGATGTTCGAATCACAACTATTAACCTTATTATACTTAAAGGTCATTCACTCACTCACTCATCGTCTATACCGCTTTATTCTGTATTCAGGGTCGGGGGGCCTGGAGCCTATACCAGGAGACTTAGGGCACAAGGTGGGGTACACCCTGGACAGGGTGCCAATCCATCACAGGGCACATGCGCATTCACACACACTATGGGCAATTTGGGAACGCAATTAGCCTCATCTGCTTGTCTTTGGGAGGAAACCAGATTACCCGGAGGAAACCCACCAAGCACGGGGAGAACATGCAAACTCCATGCACACAGAAACGGGAATCGAACCCGGACCCTGGAGGTGCAAGGCAACATTGCTAACCACTAAGCCACCGTGCCGCCTACTTAAAGGTCCCATATTTTACCATTTCATTTTTTGAAAATGAAAATGATTTTTATTGGTTTTCCTCATATATACCACACAGTACCATACAAATATTTTACTATTTCTTAGTACAACTTAGCACAGGTCTCAGTGTTCCCTCACAGTGAGTGTGTGTTAATACTCCAGCTGAAATACCTCTCAGATAATAAGTTTTTCATACATCGAACTCCTTTTATTTCATTCCTCCAAATCCAATACTTCGGTTTCTATAAAAATAAGCTTATGAGGTCACAATAGGGGGAAACATATTGAGAATGGGGAGTGACTGATTAGAGAAAAAAGCGTTTAATGTTTTTTTTTAACTGTAAGTTGAGGGAGAGTGAGACCTATAAGGTGGCGGTGATTTAACTTACAGGACTCCAGTCCAAGGCGCAGAGTTACTGAGTGGGAAGATGTAGAGAAGATAGAGTGTGTGTGGTAGAGGAAGAGGTCGAGACACAGAACATGACAAGATCAAGGAAGGAAGCATTAGATTAGACTTTTTTTTTGGTAATTGGCTTTAAGGGGCCCAGGAGGATGAGCGAGAATGAGATATACAGTTTGCGGTGACGTAACCTACTGGATTCGAACCGCTGTTAAACAACAAAGCAAAACAAAAATGGACAAAAAAAGGTATGGTTTGTTTGTCTTTTTTTTTGTTTTACACCCACACTGGAGACCCATCTGAATATCTAATCATGAATAAACAGTGACTTTTGCATAATAGGTGTCCTTTAAGGGTCCAAACTCTAAAGTTACCTAAGGCATAATGTGCTCAGGAACAGAACGCTCTATGCCTTCTTTGAAATTTTTATGTGAAAATAAATCTACATTGATGAAGAAATGGTGTGGAATTTATTTCATACATAAAGCGGTCCCTGGCTACAGAAATATATGTACCCCTGATATAAAGCATGCGGTCAGAGGCTGAAGAAGATACCGCTGGGATCTGTAACGAGCACCCTGAAGTACAAATCTAAGCAGTACAAAGAAAGTTTTCTTTTGTTTTTCTTGGAGCTATGATTAACATTACAAGTATCTCAAGAGCAGTAAAAAAGATAAATACCTCAAGAAGTTTATGTCCTATCAAGATGATGACTAATGTT
Source organism: Clariallabes teugelsi (assembly GCA_030014215.1). Classification (NCBI taxonomy): domain Eukaryota; kingdom Metazoa; phylum Chordata; class Actinopteri; order Siluriformes; family Clariidae; genus Clariallabes; species Clariallabes teugelsi. The sequence goes on from JAQMYG010000004.1 coordinate 4,869,586, forward strand.
GGAGAACATCTGTTATCAGTTTGTTCCTGTTATCACTTCTCACTTTATAGCGTCTATAAACAGGCGTCTCCTCACCAGCCTCTCTTTCTTTTCTTTCTCCGGAAGTTAATATCAGACATAAATGCAGCTTGTTATGTTGCAGAGACGATGCAAAACAAAGCGTAACGTCTGCCGTCCTGAAGAGACTCCTCGCAGAGTTTGAAATAATGTCTCATCACCATACGAACGTGTATACAGTACTGTGTTAAAGTCTCGGGCACATGCGTATACTGTGACTGCTGTAGAGTGAGGATATCTGGGAAAGAGTTTTGACATTCTAAAGAATACTATAAAAGGCACTAAACAGTAATTAATGAAATAAAAGTCTCAAGTAATTGGTGTGATGAAACTTTGCTTAAGATATAGGTGCATTTTCTAGTTTTATATGGAAATTCCATCCATCCATGAACCAATGGCGA
>JAQMYG010000004.1:4873208-4884696 GCA_030014215.1 Clariallabes teugelsi
GAAAATCACAATCGCACTATTTTCAATCTTGTATCATTGAGTTTGTATAGTTATTAGCCTATTTGATACTTTTTGGGTTTAGTATGGTTAAACCAAACCTCAGTTATATAAAAACTAGCACATCTAATGGCAATTTTACTTGGAAGAACTAAATGGTGTGTGAGTGGTCATCCAAAATCTTTTTGGCCCCAATTGGTTAAAATATTATAGCACACATTTAAATGAATAGAATATTTCAATAGATGAAATATGTGCATAAATGAAATCTGTACTGTGACCGTCTGCATCATTTTTAAATGCATTTAAAAGGTCAGGTTTAAAAAAAACCTTATCAGTAAAATGCCCTCGTCAAGGACTCCAGATTGTGTGATTATGCAAATTAAAAACACATTCTGCCCCACACATGACCCTCTCACTTGCCAGGCTGGTAAACTGCTCTTGTATCGACTGCACTTGTATATCGAACCCCATCGCCTCCTCTGTGTTAGGATACAACAAGTTTAATCCTTACTCAGATTCTAAATAAATAAATAAATAAATAAATAATCAGCACTGCTGAAGAAACTTTTTTTACACTCTGAACAAAACTTTATGGTATATTTTTAAATATAGCCCTATAAAGGGACTTAAATTTTTTTTTTTTTTTTTTTTTTTTTTTACAAATAAATAATTATTATTGTTATCAAAATATTGCATAAAGTGCAGATAAATACCTTTACTTATTGCTAGTAACACTTTAAAAAACTTACAAAAGATAAATAAATAAAAAATAAATTCATTAACGAACTACAAAAATTTTTTATTAAATTTATGTAGTATGTTTGCATTTGAGGTGGTAAAATGTTGCAGTTCCTATATGATCCTACAGGTGGTGCACTCCATACTGTACGTACAGTGGCGTATGGTAGGAGTGAATTATTTCATTTGCTTAATTTTTTTTAATGAAATCTGGAATTGCAGCACAGATAGAATCCGCACTGAGGTTTCGTGATTATATCATATCGGCTGGTCCCTGGCTTTTCCCGTCCCCCGTTAGAAATAGACTGAAATAGTTAGATTATAATAGTACCTTTTATTTAGATAATTTCTCGCTTGTAGAACATAGAAGGAACAGGGTGTGAGGCCTGCGCTTACTATCAAAGACTCCCAAGATAAGTGTTGTCCAGATGTTCATCATTTAATCCTGTATATGTACAAGTCTAACATTTTGCACTCTTGCACTGCCCTCTACAGGACAATACGGTGCATTGCATGAAGTCTGTCCTAGTGCTAGAGTTTTACAGCCTCCTGAGGACTTTCAGGGTTTACACTCTCTTAACAAACACGGTGACAAGTGCTCGCAGTCGGAGAACAATAGCATGAATGGTCATTTTGTTCTCGAACACAGTGAGGTCCAAGTGGACTTCCTGCTGATCTCAGATCATAGAAAGTGCAGCTGAATCAATAGGGAAGCTTTTAAAGTAAGTACTATAGGGGACTAATTGCTGCCTTTGTGTGTTTTTATTTATCACTGTAATTAATCTTTGAATCTTAAAAACGAGAGAAAGAAAGTAAGAAAAAAAGAAAGAAAGAAAGGATAACACTGTGTGGGTGGAAAAAACTTTGGTGGTGGTGACTGGTACGAAAAAGTCATTAATCAGCGTAATTAACTCACATTAATCATTTCCACACATAAAACTGTTCTTCTATTAACACACACACACACACACACACACACACAGATGCTCTGTACTAAACATTCAGGGGGGAAATTACAGTTACAGGAAATTAATCAACTAAGACTCATTACTGTTACAACCACAGAAGTTATTTATTCAATTACTTTTTCTAATATAATTATATTTTTAATGGCGGCATGTTCAGAAGAAGCATTATATTGCTCTTATGTTTTTTTGTAGATAAATAGAGTAAATCCCAAGGTTTATTCAATAATAATTAAATAATAAACAGCAAAATCTTAGTATTTTTAACATTTTGATAATTAAAAGGGAAAAATTCTGTATTCTACAGTACAAACTTTAGTATTTTATTTTAGTACTAAATGTTGGTATTTTTTATTTTTTAGCAAAAAAAAAAAATCCTGTTATTTACTATGTTATAGCAGCAATAAACAGTCATTCCCTCACCAGCCTTTTTTCCCCCTCTCTTGATGAAAAGTTGTCATGTAACACGATGTGTGAAGTGCGATTATTGGAAATGAATCAACACCTTACAGATCAGCAGTAGAACTGAGGTATAAAGGAGGATACGTACGCTCTCATGCCTTTGTGATAAAATGTAGCGTCGCAATCATGGGAAAATTAAACCTCTCTCTCTGTCTCTGTCTCTGTCCTTCAATCAGTTTCAGTATCTGTCCTCACTAGGGCCCCTGGCCTGGCACCTCCCTCTAACACCTCATGCGAGACGCGGCTTTAACGGGCGTCTTTGTAGAGGTGGTGTATTCGCCCGAGCCGATACCCCCCCTCCCCACCACACACACACACACACCCTCAGCCGACAGCTGCTACTTCCCCTCCCTCATACCTGTTTGCATAAAGAGTGAAGACTGAGCTTTCACACTTTAAAGCACATTCTCTGACACGCATCACTCTTACCTGCATACCAGTCTGGCCCCATCTGTCTGTCTATCTGTCTCTCTCACACACACACACACACACACACAAATACATCCTATACCTTCAACAGAAAGACAACGATACGGATCAAACCCACGTGGGAACAATAACTCTTCTTCTATTCATGCACTCACTATCTATTTCCTCTCTCTCGCTCTCATGGTGTGCGAGACAGTCAGACTCACTGGTGCAGTTAAAGGACACGGTCTTGGGCACGAGCACAATAATGCGTGCTCAGACAGGGCCAGGGTCGGGGCCGGCTGGGGTGGAGGACGGGCTGGAGTAAACAAACGGGGCCCTAAAGGTGCGCGCAGATAAGAGAAGCCCGAGAAAGTGGAGCTCAAACACAAACACACACACACACACAAAACCCCATTCCCAATTTGTTTGTTTTTTTGACAGAGCTACAAATGTCTTTTTTTTTTTTTTGAATGTCATAACACATTCAAAAGTTTGTGCCCCCCCACATCAAAGTGCACCCAAAAGTCTGACGTTCAGTGCAAAAGTTTGTGCCCCCCCATCACGGGGTGTAAATGGGAAAACCAAAACTGTACCTTGAATAATTTTTTTTTTTTTTTACAGTTTATTAACACAAATTATTATTATTATTATTATTATTATTCATTTATTTATTTATTTTTTAACCCATCAGTGTATCAGTCTGAATACGCTGATGGTGCATGTCGGAGTACATTCAAAGAATAAGAAACGAGTGCAGAAGGGTGCCCCCAACACCACCCCACCCCCACCCCTCCCCCCACAGGGTTTAAAGGGGGAACCTGAATACCTATCTCGGTTTTAAGAGGTTTCTACACATATGGTTTAAAAAAAAAAAAAACAGGAAACGTAAGGGGTATTCCACATTCACGTCCCGAATACGCTGATTACGGATGCCGGAGTAAGTTCAAAGAACGAGCGCTGAGTCCAAAAGTTTGTGCCCCCACGGTGTTTGAATGGGAAGAGTGAAAATGTCTCGCTGTTTTAAAACTTATGTGTACAACGTGAAGGATATGAGTGAATTCTGCAACAAGATTAAAAAAAAAAAAAAAAAAAACAGGACAAAATGGAAGGAAAAACAAAACGTGGAAATAAATCTGGTGTATGTGTGAAGGCGAGTTATTAGAAGATATGTACAATTATGTTAATAAATTATGTCTGACGTTTGGGTACACTAACGTTTGCTCTTGAGAAACTTTCAACAGCTCTACATTCATTCAGAGAAAAATGAGATAAATCAGTAAACTAAAAAAGGCTTGTGTTACACCGTATAGCCTCCCAGGTCAGTCCTGTTCGTGCTCCTTGTGTTGAACTTCACTGCACTGTGGTTCATTTAAGGTATAGAAGTAAGGATGTTTGCTCAGACTGTGTGTGTGTGTGTGTGTGTTTTGGTGTCAGTGTCAGACAGATCTGCTTCAGTTACTTTGTGTGGCGATGGCAAACGCCTTTGCAAAGCCCTGAGCCTTTTGTGACCCACAGAGCCATGACCGCACACCATCCACACACACGCTATCCTTCACTCCTTCACCGAAACCAAACCCACACGCCCCACCCCCCCCAACCCGGGGCAATGAGCTGGAAGCCATCGGGGAAGCTCGATCACTCCCTGCGCTAAGCTTCTGTCACCTGCACAAAGACCTCGGAGCGCCGAGCCTCTCCACGCAAGACCAATCTCAGGCAAACAAGCTGAGCGGCTCGCTAAATAACACGGAGGTCACACAGAGTTTTTACTATACATATATACACAGAGTCAGCCAAAAAAATGAACACACTTCAGGAAAAGATGTATATTATATTAATAATATAAAAAATATATATACATCAATATATAACATGTAGCATATTATACAAGTTTTTCTTTTATTTTGAGGAGACGCTTCATTACACATTAATGGAAGGAGTCTCCAGTGTCAGAGCTTTGTAACAGAATGTTTTTCAGACGTGGGAATTTCTTAAGAACAAAGGAGGTTCTCTGTAACATGACTTTTTCCGTTAAATGTGGGACTACCTTAAAAAAAAAAAGTAGTCGTACTTAATCTTACTTAACATTTTAAATGAAAATGGAAATTATTGTAATTAAAATCTGCTTTTTTTTTTTTTTTTTTTTACCCAACATGGTCTCACAGTTGGACAATTTGTAATAATTTGCACAGATTATTTTTTTTTTATTAAGGTTAAGATCAGGTTTAAGGCTGAGGCTAGTGTTCATGTGATTTATTTTTATTTAATTTGTTTAAAGCAAGTAATATAATAATAGAAAATAGAAAATAATAATAATAATGGTAATAATGATGATAATAATAATAATAATAATAATAATAGTAATAATAATAATGGTAATAATAATAATAATAATAACAACAACAATAATAATAAAAAATACATGTCATACATGTCAGCAAACTTTTAGGAGGAATAACACTACTGGGTCATGATGTTTTAGGAAAACAATCAAAAAGGGGTGCAATAACACTAGCTCTGCCTCACACCTCATTGGTTTTGATTATCTACCTGTAGTAACACGTCCCATAGCGTTGCATGACATAAATTTAACATTCCTATGATTTTCTATTAGCAATACCATAAAAAAAAGAAATATTCAGTGTTAACTCTCATACAACTAAAACTTCTTCAGTATAAAAGTACAAAATCAAAGCCGTAGCCACACGGCCAAGGTCATCCACTTTCAAGGAAAATTAATACCCTAAAAGACAAATAGGGCAAAAGTAAACACCCTGGCCTTATAACTCTCCAGGAGAAAAGAAAAGCAAACGGTGTGCTTGGTGAGGGGTCAGGAGACGCTTGTCGGTTCTCGTCCCTGCATACGACACAACCCACCGCTTGACCTCCTCACCTGGGGTTGAAAGCCGAGGCCACTCAGGACGGCCATAATCCCAGAGCGAGAGGGCTTCTGCTCTGTAAACACCTTAAATAAGCTCATCTGCTCAAAGACAAACAGGGGAAGAGCAGAGGCTCTGTTGTGCTCCACACCCACCGCAGAGGGCAAATGGACTTTTTATGACACAGAAAAAGCACTCAGGGGACCGTGGAAAGAGAGAGAGAGAGAGAGAGAGGTGTGTCCTGCCGGCAAGCACGGGACGAAAACAGAGCACATTCCTGCCTGGTCTGGGGGGGGGGGGGGGCGGGGGGTTGGGGTTCGAGCTGACATTGTGCAGTGCCGATAAGCCAGATGCTTGTTTTACACCCACCTGAGAGGATCTGAACAGAACCGTACGCTCACACTCACACACGAGATGCCGCACTCGCCCCTCAAACGTGCAACTGATTAACGCAAGAAATCTGACATCAGTACTGAACTGTTTCATCAGAGACCGCGCTAATAAAAATACCAGAGATGTTGTTTTTGATTCTGTTATGTATTGCAATTCTTTGATGTGGAAATTCGTGCATTATATTGACTCCAAAATTATTGATGTTTTATACTTTTATTGTAACAAAATAACCACACATTGTAGATTTTATATTTTAAGTCATTTATCATACTGTGTATTGTTGTGTACGTAATGAATAAAAATTTTAAGTTGATTTTTTAATATGAATTTTTAATTTATATACGTTTGAATAATAGTGGAGTTCCTCTATAGTCCTACAGGTGGCGCAGTCTAAACTATCACACCCTGGCAGGGAGCACAGTTCCCTGTCTACTAAGAGCAAATCATGTGGCAAGTTTCTTACAGAACTTACAGAATTGCAATACAAATTGAATCAGAACTTAAGTATCGCGATAACACCGTATCGGGAGATCCCTGGTGATTCCCGTCCTTTCGTGAGCATTCGGTAAACATTCTACGAGTATTTAAAAACACTTTTACTTATGAACGTTCCTGCAACATTTTTATCTGTAGGAATGCACCAGGTTCTGAATGAATTCATCATCAGCGCAAATGTTTATAAAACGTTGTAGGAATGTTATTTAAGGAATAAAACCCCGGGGGGAGTGCTGCTATACCACATTAATCAACAGTGGTGTGGTGCAATGAAGCAGGATGGGTTAACATTACCACCTTAAAGTTTGATGATATGAAAAAAAAAATGAAGAAAAAAAACATCACCGGTGATATGCCATAAATTTAAAAGGTTCCACTCTAACCCTCCTTGAACTGCGGAACATTTATCTACGAGACAATCAATGTTAGCTAAACGTTTCCATGTCAGAGGCCGGTGAGTCCAGAGCTTGGCCATGGACCCGTAAAAAGGAATGCGCTTTGACCTCCTGACCCCGACCAGACTCCAAGGGCATTACCCTGATGTGGATGCCATTTGGTCTTCTACTTCTACTTCCAGTAAATTATCTCTTCCCCTGGCTCGGGCTATTAGGCCACTCTTCGCAAACACACACTCCAAGACATACAAACATTCCTCAAAGAACACTGGGAAGTGTGGTTGTTGCTGTTCCTGTCCTGGACTACACTGTATAGACATGTGGGCTGCCTCTGCTGTAGTCAGGCCCAAAACCTACAACCGAAAACCCTAGTTTATGTTTAGATGGCGCTGGATCCCAAACCGACTTCGTTCCCGTGCATTGTTACGACCCGCCGGCCCTATAGTACCACAACACTATAAAAGGATTATAAACGCACTGAAATGGTGATAAAGTTTCTGGTATGCGAGTGCAACGTCTAAAAGCACCAGTGTGTGTGTTTTGGATGATCTCCTGGACCAACAGAGGCTGCCTTCTTATTTTCTTATTTACGCTAAAATACACCACTGCTGGATGGATACTGTGGACAAAACCTCATAATGTACTTGTGTTCCTGGATAATAAACCGAAATCTTTCTCTTTATAAACAGTATATACAAAAGTGCCCCAAAAGTCTCCGTACACAGGGATAATGAGCACTTTATAGCAAAATGTCTTTCGAAACCTTTCATATTCACTTTATATTACATCCACTGATTTAAAATAGGATTTCAGAATGTTTCTGGAAAAGAAATAACACACTGAAATCATTCCCGAGGCTGGATCAGGAAGCTGTCACTGCATTTGAAGTGCAATTACAGCGCACCAGATGTGTTAACACAAGTTCATCATGAGTGACAGGGACGACGTTGTGTGTTTACAAAGAAATGTCAATTGTGCAGAAAATGTTTTGTAAGTAAAGTTTCGCCTTATAAAGGAACTAATTTTTGCATGTATAAAAAAAACCTTTAAGACACTCGGTAGTAAACCATAGTAAAGTAATAATGTGTACCAAGCTTAAATCAGACTGAACTGGGACAACAGTACACCTTTAACAGTTCTGAGTTTATTCTAAAGAATATTTCCAAAGATACCAATATATCTAATAATAAGTACAATTTGATCTGAAGTACAATAAAAAGTCAGTTTAAATTATATGTTCACGCGGTATGAGGAAACTAATTAGATTTTAGACATGTAATTGTCTTTTTAAGTCGCTTTTAAGTACTCTTAAAGTCAATTTATTAGTTTCAAGTTTATTGTGAAGAATACCTTAAATCCATCATTATTACACAAATTACAATACTGTACTATACTAAGCTAAAGTATATTATGGTTGTTAATAAATGTACTTTACTTAAAAGAAAACTAAACAGCAACTTAAAATAAGACACAGGTAGGTATGGTTGATCGATAACAAGATAGTTAGATTTTAGATGTGTATACTACACTACAAAATAATACACTATATTACACTCTTCTGCACTTTAGTACAATATACTATACTATACTACACTATATTATACTCTCTTGTACTATAGTACACTATACTATACTATGTTACATTACACTATATTATACTACTATTATACTACACCACACTATAGAACGCTATACTATACTAGATTACACTATCGTGCTATACTTATCTACACTAAACTATAAAAACTACAGCATACTACATTACATGATACTATACTACACTATAAACACTACATTTTATGAAACTATGCTACACTATACAAACACTATACTTTATTATACTACACTACACAATACTATACTACGCTGTACTATAATATATTAGATTATCCTATACGACACTATAGAACACTATACTACACTATACCATATTGTACTACACTACATTATAGGCCAATATACAGTATTTCATTATACTGTTCTAATATAATACACTATACTTCACTACATTACACTATATTACATTATAGAATATTGTATGTACTATACAGTAGTACACTACACCATACTACACTATACAACATTATACTACACAACACTATAATAACCTACACTACAGAACATTATACAATACTATATTATATTATATCATATTGCACTACACTATACTATTACTTAAAAAAAACAGGCATTTCTAAGTATAATATATGCAGTGTAATGTAGTAATAGTATCTTCAAAGAATATTCCACTTTCATTTGTGTCCCATTTCAGTTCAACAGAACTATAAAACTCATACACATAGAATTTATGCTTGGAATTTATACATTTATTATAATAAATGGAAGACTGTTACTACACTACCCACAATACTGTACTAGGCTATAATTATTAATATGTGTAAGTGAAAGTAAACTAAAAGATGTGATGAGCAGTATGTGTGAGTCAGAGTGAATCTAAGCGAAATATTTAAAAACATGTAATAAAAATAAATAAATAAAAATGAAAATAAATACAGTAATTGTATGTGGACCTGAATTGATTAAATACATTTTATACCTGGATATAACACTAATATTATTAGTACATCTTAAACTTGGAACATAGTGGGATTTTTGTTAAGTACCCTTACAGACATCTGACTCTGTATTTCTTTCCATGTATATATTACATGTTAATAAACTAGTTAATAAACTTCAAAAGCTGTGATATTTTTGGTCAGATTTCTGATGAGGATGTGATGCATTAAAACACTCACAGGTCAGAAACATTACATTATCTCTGGTAATGTAATGTTTAGTATAAGAAGATATACTGTGGATATACCTGGGTGTGCCACAAAAAACTGATTCAACCCAACAAAACTTGTGGATCGTGTGTGTGTGTGTGTGTGTGTGTGTGTGTGTGTGTGTGTGTGTGTGTGTGCGTGTGTTCTTTCTCACCATTCGGCCAGCCTCGTTGTTCTGCAGGTTCATGAGTGTGCGTGCGTGCTCTATCGAGCCCTTGGCGTAGTTCTTCTCTCTCTCCCGTGCGTCCACAAACTCCCGAGCAAAGCGGTATCCGTAGTTGATGTTGTCCCCGCAGCCGCCCCACAGCCAGTCTCTCGGCAGGTCCCGGGGCCGAGCGGCTCGGCTGCAGCCGCACGTCGAGAGCTCTCCTTCCCTGCATGCTCGGCTCACCGCGTTCACCACACCGGCTGCGCTGATGGCGTATGTGAACGCTGTTTCCCTGCTGCCTGGAGAGAAAAAAACAACACAACACATAGAGGGGTCAGAGGAATGGCAATTACAAAGAAATTAATCTACATTTCAATTGCGACCACTTTGTCTGACAATAATAAAGGGTGTCCTTTTTTTGTGACATTAAAATCACAAGACCTGAAACGGCTAGAAAGTGTTTTGACAAGAAACAAGAAAACTGGAATCTTTTTAACTAACAGACCTAGAAAACCTGAGACAGAAAAGCTTTGACTTTTGGTCTAGACGTACTAGACGTAAGGGTTTGTTGAGAACTTGTACATTCAAGTTACACAGATAAAGTCATAAAAAAAAAAACAATAAAAAAGTACAGAACATAGAACATTGAGAGCCACCATTAACCCTAACCTTAAAACGTGTACCTTATTATATGACCTGATGTGCACCATTTGTAAAAAGTATTTGCCCCTCAGCAGTAAAGTAAAACGCATTGTTTCTTAAGAATATTTACACCATAACCTGTTGAGACTTGTATAAATGCCTATATAAGGATCGTTCCTTTAATTATTTAACCTTAGACTTTATAAACTTAGGTTTATTTTAACGAATAATGATTTTGACCTTATTAATAAGCAAACACTCGTGTTTACAGCCATGGCACAAAGTTTTACTCGGATTTATGGAAGCAATCTGTTTCCGAACAAAGTCGGCTTAGAATTTACGAACGTAATCGAAGTACGAACCTGCGAGCGACAGAATCAAGGACTCAAGGACTGAACAGAAAGCAGAAAATACCATAATGTAATTACGCCGCTGCATGCGTCCTGCGAGTGAGATATGGCCAGCACTAATTAAGCCTTTGAGTGATTTGATTCTTGAAGTGTGTTACAGACGGACCACAAGTTTTTTTTTTAATGCGAATTCTGTGGTTCATCAAAGCAGCCACAATCAGGACCAGGCGAAGAACTGCTCGGGCTGCTCGCGGCACACAGTAAAACATTTTAGTGGTATGTTACAGGCTTCGCTTTTCATACTGGAGCTTCTGTGATATCGGGCGATATCAAAGTGAAGATTAAAACACGGTGCAGACGCAATGTGCAGCCCTGCTTCATAACAGACACGACAACCAGGCGTATTGGTTTCCCGCTACAAAGCTTCATATAAACCCGTCCTGGAATAATGTCACATCTGTTATACATGTGTTACCTGACATTTGTTCCTGTTGTATCAGGCATCTGGGATGCAGATTTCAAATAAGTTAATAACACATGCCAGACTGGAGTGTGCTTTTTTTTTTTTTTTTTTTTTTAAATTCATGTCTTTTTTTTTTGTTGAGCTTTTAGGACTCGAGCTCTGAATCTCTCAGTCACATAGCATGGTCAGTGTATGACGCTGCAACTGATTAATTTCAATTCAGGTAATGATTTTAACAACAGACAGACACAAGGCAGACTTACATACATAACTCAGGTTTCGAATTTAGATTTCAGACCTTTTTGAAATCAGATGTAACAGAGGAAAGAAAAAACTTCCTGAGATGACGAAGTGAAAACTATAT
>JAQMYG010000004.1:4927370-4937971 GCA_030014215.1 Clariallabes teugelsi
AGAGAGAGAGAGGGATGAGAGATGGATGACAGGGGGAGGCACGCTGCTCCGCTTCGATCTCTCCACACAAATGCATTAGGCTCTTTACCACATGTGCCCGGCCCTCAGAAGCCACAGGCCACCCGCTCTCAGCACGGCACACAGGCGGCCCGAGTGGCTCTCGCAATCGACTCAGAGGTTAATGGAATGTTTTTCGGGGTCGTACGCTGATATTCGGACAGCGTGTGATGGTGGAAAAGTGTGAACGTTTAAACAAATATACATCTATGTGACGTGATACAATAAATACAATACACAATAAACAAGACTTTATATTATACTTTATAAGCCGTAATTAAATGATATTTGATGATGATGATGATGATGATGTGTGAGACATCAATTACATTAAAAAAAATAGACTTATTTAGTCATTTATTTACAGTGCAATACCTTTTAAATCACAGAGTATCGGTTTAAAGTCATGATTAATGGTTATATTTATTCATCAGACCATTTTAAGCAAATCTACTCACGATCCAGTCGAGGGTTTTACTTTGGTGGATTTTAAACCCCACCGTCGTCAGCCTGAAGCGGCGCGCACGGCGGATGTTCGCACCTCGCAGGTTTCTTCACTGGTGTCGAGTAATGTCAGGGGGCTACCGGCAGTCGTAGTGGTGTGTGACGCGCTTCTGTGGAGAACACAGTAGTTCAGTAAACACAGACCCACAGCCAGCTTGTGTCACGTTACATACAGCATCACTTACGCTATAGCAACTTTAAACAAGCATTAACATCATCGCCAGCCTCTCTTTCGCTTTGACTCTAGCGAAGTTAGAAAAAATCCTGAACTCACTTCAAAAAGAAAACTTCAATTCTCACTTCACGTCAGGAAACAGTGCTGACGCTAGAGACGCCTTCCATAAAATGTAATTCCTTTAAAATAGCACAGATTACACGTTTTTCTGTTCATTATTAGTATTGGATGATGCCACGTTACTCAACGTGCAATTTTAAAGCGTACAGTGTTAGAACGCGAGCAATCTGACCAATCAGAATCAAGAACTGAACAGCTCAGTGACTTCAAACACAGGAATTAAGTCATTAATTAATCAGTCAATCAATATACGCATCAATCTATAAGGGGCGTTCAAGTCAAACCGGGACGTTTTGCACTTAGCATTTCACTAGTGCTTGGATACCATCAAGATAGAACGTTTTCTCAATACGCCGGAGCCATGATGATACTGCCCGAGTCACCGGCCTCCCAGGAACTCCTTCAATAGCCCAAACATGTGAAAACGGCTTGGAGTGAGATCAGGACTGTATAACTCCCAGCCGAGTTCCTGTAACGTGCAAGTGGTGTTGGTGAATGATTAGGTGTGTACAGTTCACACAGACAAATGCGTCTCTTCTACAAGTTGCTGATTTTCAAGGTTCGGGCGATCCACTTGCTAAATGTTCACGTGAACGACTGCCGTGGGCTCCGAGCCACCTCGGCCCATCGTTCACGGACGTATAGCCTTGTAAATGTTCATCGGTTTTCACGCCTTCATTCACGAAACATTTCATCACAAGTCCCAGTTTGACTTGAACACCTCTTGGACCGCCTTATGCTTTGCTGTAAAATGGCAAAGCGTTCATTTTCGAATCATTGGTTTTAGGATCCATGTAGAATCTAAATACATGTAATTCATGGCATATATTTGATGACATCATGTGACATATATCAAACAAACATTTACAGAAAGAACAACAACCTCACAGATACTGTATTATGAAGCCCTTTCTGCAACTTTATGCTCATATGTACAAGTAAAAACAGTTTTATGACGATGCACCAGAATATGTTCCATTTTTAAGCAAGCAAGCTTTAGTTATTAATACATTATTAATACTTTGCTGACTGTCTGTTGTTGCCTCTGAAAGCAACCTTTAGGTCAGAACGAGGGGGTTGTTCTCAACAAATCTCCGAACTGCATGAAGACGTCTTTCGGTAACTTCGGGTCAGCCGGGTCACGACTTGGTTACTGTTTTACTCATGCCTTTAAAGTGAATTATGTTAAAGGTAGGAAGGGGGATTCCTAGCAGTTTGTCCCCGGGGAAAGTCCACCGTCAGACGGACAACAATCTGATTGAAATCAAAATTAGTTTTAGGGGGGAAAAATGTCTTAAACATAATAGAGGTCGATTCTAATCTGCGAAGAAGGACACAAATAGCAGTCAGCATTATGTAAAAAAAATTTGGGTGCGTAATTTTTATCATAAAACTATGGTTGTGTGTGTGTGTGTGTGTGTGTGTGCGTGCACAGAGGAGGTCTAAAGTGGTGCAGAATAAGGGTAGAAGATCTCTGAATATTTCCTGAACTTTTGGCATGTCAGCAGCTTGCCTCTAGCCATTTTTGAAAATTCCTCATCAAGCTCAGAGTTTGGAAATAGAAAAAAAAAAAAAAAAAAAAACAGAAGGAAGAGAATGTTCTAGAAAGGACAGCAGCATATTTAAACAGGAATGTGCTGTGTGCCAGCAGAATGCTGTTTCTTTCTCTCTCTGTCTCTCTCTCTCTCTCACACACACACACACACACACACACACACTCTCTCGCTGGGTCTGAGGCCTGGCTGCTCTGTGTCAGAGACGTGGAACAGGCGGCATTACACAACAGGAAGTGAGGCAGGTCCCCGGAGCCTTAAGACAAATAGACCGGTTTGATCAAGTTTAGTGCTGGGCTCCCCCGAGCCTGCCTCTCAATAGTGGCGCCACTTCGCAAACACACACACACACACACACACACACGAGAAAGAGAGTGCTTACAGCTTCATCCAGCGCGCTCTTCCTCTTACAGCACAGGCAAAATGGCCGAGACCCGACTGTATGAGCGAATATTAATAACCTCTGAGGTATCTTATGATCCGGACACCCCAGTCTTACACTCCCATGGTAAAAGTTCACTTTCAATATTCACCTTTCCATGCTAATACAGTTTAACACCGCAATCTTTTTTTTTTTCTTAAGCTCATGAATATTTAAATCCAGTGATGGATGTTGTGCTTTCTAAGTGCTTGCTGGGGGGCGGGGCTACATTTCAACTGTGATGTCACTATATAAACCGAGAACTAATGATGGTGCAGTAGCTGGTTCAAGTGAGCCACAAAAACCTTGATGCTAAGCTATGTAGCTAGCATCAATAGCGAACGTATGGTTATGGTCGTTATAGCAACATTACGTTTTAAGATGCAGATACATAAATAAATAAGACGATCCTGTTTGTTTGTTTTTTTCCTCCCAAAACTGTTAATGTCTCAGTTAACTAATATTGGAAATGACATGACTGGACGTTAGCGAACTGCTAATGTCTCCGTCTCCTCTTCGGCTAGGTTAGTTAAGTATGTAAGTTGTAACGAGCTGTGATGACGAGGAAATCTCTTATTTTCATATGCATCAGTATTTAGATATCTGATGATTTTGGATGTGATGTACAGGACACTCTGATGTGTTTTATTCCTCTTATACAGTTTATCCAGTTATTGTTCAATGTAATCTTATAAAAGATCCAGTTTACATATTTTTTTTATTGAATATATAGCACCATGGCTCCCAAGAATGTTAGCAAGTACGGTAGCAAGAAGAAAAGGGAGCCGCTTTCAGATTTCAGGAATCATAAATGAAGGTTAAGTGAGGTTTAATGTCTATTTATTTCCTATTTTACTTCATTTACATGTCTCCTCTAAATGTTTTGATTGTTTTTATATGCAAAAAATATGATTATAGTGTTGGAAATTGGTAATATTGGTAATATTTCTGGGTGGCTGGAACGGATTATCTGCATTTACATTACTTCCTACGGGAAAATGCGTTTCGCAATATGAAATTTCACCTTAAGAATAGAATAGAATAGTCTTTATTGTCATTGCAACAAGTACAACGAAATTTAAAGTGCCATCCCTCAATGCAACCCTTGAAACATAATCACGCGCGCACACACACACACACACACACACTCCCACAAAGCGTACATTTTTTATTGCACGATCCACAATCTTTTTTTTTTTTTTTTTTTTGCATTAATTGTAGAAAAATGCATAAATAATTTAATCTTATTGCACATTGTTTGAACTTTTTTTAATAGCAGCTCAAAACTGATATACCAATATAACAAACCGATAATAAAATGCAAAGATAACACGGAAATCATTTAAAAGCTTACAGAGGTTTCTATCTAATACACAGCTGTTGATTTTAATAGTGAGTTTTTATTCGTTTGGCAAATCAGATGTGCAGTGTTAACATTAGAGTTGTGAGTTAGGATTTTCCCCGGCTCTCTCTCTATTCATGGCATACATCAATACTAAAAAAAAAAAAAAAAAAAAAAGTTTCCCTGAATACAGTGGATTCGCTCCAGGAACGCTGGTTAAAGTATAACTAAAAACAGGATCTAGGACAGGCAGTGGAGCCTTATAGAGGAGCCAAGTCTAGTCTTCAGCTGCTCATTAATGCACGCACACACACACACATACACACGATTCAAAGTTATCTGCACACTGTCCAGTCCTGTAATCTCCAAAAGCATGATGGAAAAAAAAAAAATCTACAGTCAGCAAAAGCAAGTTGCCATTGTTTCAGCCTGTCAAAAGCTTCCACAGAGGAGAGAACATTCCAGCACTCAGAGCCGGCAGGAGGGACGGGCCAAGTGGGATAGTGGTAAAACCAGGCACAGCCGACCACAAGGCTCTAAACACTCGCGAATACTCGCCCTCACCAAGCTTACACTCTGCTATTATTCACCATTTCTATGCTTATAATGCAGGTCAATGCCACGATTCTTTCTTACGGGTTGTCTTGATTATTTAAATGCAGACTCGTAAGCACACACTCCGGCAATAACCGCACACTCCTCCGTCTGGACACGACCTCCGTTTGGACCAAAACCTTTTTCAGGCAAACTAGGCAAACACTACAAGTATATTTAGGTTTAAGTTCTTAGATTTTCAAGTGTTGCAGTAAAATCACACGTTTTGTCAGGAATCTTAATAACACAAAATCTAAATACGTCATGATCACCAGAAAAGAATGAGCGGAAAAGGCGTAACGGATACTCGTATAAAATCAACCAATAGGAGTCCAGGGGGCGGAGTCAGTATTAATGACTTTAAAGGTGCTTAGACACGATTGCTCCACCCTTCCCACTCCGCCACTAGCCGGCGTTCACGTTATTATTGTTCTCCGCATAATATTGTTCTAGCGCATTTTCACCCTCCGATACAGCAGGTGGCAGTATGAACCTAGTTGCTTCACGAGCTGCCATTAAACTCAAGAGATGAAGAGAACGAGGAAGTCGAGCTTCGCATTACGCCTAATATTATCGCCATTTCAGAACAAAACAACGAGTGACGCTCTTGGGTTCCTTCCTACTTTATTAACAAGTTATTTATTACATTACGTTTACATTTGTGGCACTTGGCAGACGCCCTTATCCAGAGCAACTTACATTTTTATCTGAGCAGTAGATGGTTAAACGCCTTGCTCAAGGGCCCAACAGTGGCAACCTTCATCCCGTCAGATGGTGATGGAAGATTAGTACACATTCCTTTTTTTTTCTATTTATTTCCAAGTATGTGCGTATCAGTTTAGAAGTGGGAGGAGTATGAGGCGCACACTGATGACATCAGCGTCAGCGACGGGCTAACAGAATGTCATTACAAGAACATGTACAGTACTATTACATACTAAACAATAGCTCACCCCCCCCCAAAAAAACCATCCCTTCTTCCACTCCTTTACCATCTCTGTATCTTTCTCTCCCTCTCGCTTCGACTCTCAATCTTTATCTCGCTCACTCTCTCAGGCTGTCTCTCTTTCTTACTCTGCCTCTCACTCTCTTTGTCTTTCCCTCATTGTTTATCTCTCAATCTGTCATTCACTCTGTCTCTTCTCTCCTTCTTGCACACTCGCTCTCCATCACTCTCACTCACTCACAAATCTCCCATGCTCCATCTGTGTCTTTCACTCTCTGTCCATCTCTCTCTCTCTCTCTCTCCTTCTGGCATTTAGACTCTTGCAGGATGAAACACAGAAGTGCTGCTCGGTGGTTTCAAGGCCACGATGGAAAGTTATAAAGAATCTCATGTCATCACTGCAAAATATTTTAAATATCCATCTCGAAATCTCTCTTTCTCCACATCTCCATCGCATCTTCTCTGACAACGCTGCCCCTTCCCTCACACTTCCCACACTAAACCTCAGCCTCTGTCCATCTTTTTGCATTCGCCTATAATATATACAGTATAAAACATAACATATCCTGTACGTCCACCTCCTTCTCTCCTTTCTCACACATGCAGTTCTTAGACGCATGGGTTCCATCCCCCATCCAATTTTTGTCTATCCTCTCTAGAGCACTTCTGGGAGACCATGGCAAGTGTTGCTGCTTCCACAGTCTTTTTTTTCCCCCCTAGCTTTGTCACTCAGTGCGACATGTCCTGTCACATGGTCCATTCGCTCCAACAGACACATGGCTAGAAACTCGCTGTTGTTGCCTCCCTCTCTTCATTTCTCTCCGTCTCTCTCCGTCCCAGTGCTCTCACCGTGGCAGAAATTGGGAACCAGCCTCCATTTGATGTGTATCTGCCTCTTCAGATGTGTCTCAGAGCAGCAGGACGGCCATCTAGGGTCGAAAATCACGTGTCTGGAGTGTGTGTGTGTGTGTGTGTGTGTGTATGTGTCTAGATAACGGTTATTAATGTTGTAATTCTGGAAGCAGTTGGTCCGAGGGGTGCGAGAACAGAGTCACTGTGCGGAACATAACATTTTGTTCAAGTGTGTCTGACGCACCGATCCCACATTCCTTAACGTACACAAGATTTGAAGTTTGAAATAAGCTTGCTAGTAGTGGCCATCGCGTAGGCGCTGTATTTACATCACAACGCTGGTAGATCCTCGATTTTGACGTGTTGATTCGTTTTCTAAGGTGTTGATTAGTTTTCTCTAATAGCAGCACAGGATGTGAAGCAAATCACAGATTTATATTAATTCACTCCAAGTAATTTAAAGTCTAATTACAAAAACATGTTACATGAATGATCATCATTTGTAGAAGGAGTCGGAGGCGCAGTGGTTAGCACGGTGGCCTTGCACCTTCAGTGTCCGGGTTCGATGCCCACCGATGGAATCTCCCCGTGATTGGTGGGTTTCCTCCGGGTTCTCCGGTTTCCTCCCACAGTCCAAACACATGCAGATTTAGGCTAACTGCCGTTCCCAAATTGCCCGTAGTGTATGAATGAGTGTGTAAACAGGTTAAAGCGGTTTAGACGGTTTAGAGAAGGAGTCTCCAGTACGTTTTCCGCCAAAGAGAAATATTCAGGACTGAAGAATTAGTTTGAGCTTTTGTTTTATTAACATTAAAAAGAAAGACAAATTGTAGCTGCTGTAGCATAAGAGGTAAGAGGAACCAAAGCTTAAATGCCACCATAACCTGAACATCTCATTCTCTGTTATATGAAGTTCACATGTGCCATGGTGTAGTTTGTGGCTGGCACTTTGAATAAATTTAAAGCCCAGTTCATAAAATAAAAAAATCTATTATTTTGTATGAAATGTCAACTAGTACTGAATAAATTTTGCATAATGATGAAAATGTAATGTTTTTCTTTTTATGCTAAATATGGAATAATGCTGTTTGAATTAACTTGGGAAAAAAACACACGAAACTACTCAGAACTTGACGTTTTCAACCTTCAAACTATAAACAAAGTGGATGCCTCCATGTTCAAATTATGTTAGCATTAATCTTGCCAGCTAGTACGTTCATCTAATCCTAAAATGACAAGTATATAGTCGAAGCTATACAGATTATTGTATAATGTTAAAATCAGCACTGGAATTGGGTTAATAACTGTCCAATGCATTATTAAAACCTGTAAGGATCAAGATGGAGATCGCTTAAATGCTTGATGAACTTCCATCATAAAAACCGACAGCAGAAATCAGAGCTATGTTTAATAGTGAATGAAAGTTAGAGCGTGGGACTAAACAGCTGCGTCCATGAGGAAAACCTTTGCAGAAAAAAAAAACTTATTGGAAAGACATCAGTTTGGTAGGGAGCATAAAAATTGGACTTTGGAGCGATGGAAAAAGGTCATGTGGTCCAGATCGAGCCTATTCCAGAGCGATGAAGCTCATGAAGCGATGCTCCCATCATGCATAGTGTCCACTGTACAAGCCACTGGAGACAGTGTTATGATCTGGGGTTGATCAGTTACTCAGGTCTAGACTCAGCAACGTTATGTGGCAATAAAATAAAGTCAGCCGACGACCTGAATGTACTGAATGACCAGATTATCACATCTATGGAGGTTTATGGAGGACGGAGATATTCCAGGACTCAGCGTGTGGTTCTGGGAGCATGAGGAATCAATTTCACTACATGATATTATATTAAAGTCCCTGACTCCTTGTAGATTTTAAAGAGAGGAATATGTCTGGATGTTGATCATGTTAAAGCTTATACTCCTAGGCCGTACGGTATGAGCTACTGTGAGCAGCCATGTTGCCTTGATGCCTCTTCTGATCCTGGGGATGATATGATGAGCTTGTCCTGAGCTTCTGAGGAGGAATTCGAACCTGAATGGGGCATTATTTTTGGTTTTCTCTTTTATTAGCTCCAGTAGACAGCAACATAACATGCTTATGATGTAACAGACTGTTTTAATAGCACAGGATTTGGGACGCAGACAAAGAAAATGAGTGTCTGTTGGAAATTCTTCACTGCTTACATACTGAATCGGTTTTAGGGCAGGAATTTATGGTGTGTATGTGTGTGTGTGTGTGTGTGTGTGTGTGTTTATTCAATTAAATAAATAAAAAGTAAGCCATAAGTGAAGGTTTTACTCGTCTTCATTATCATTATTATTCCTGTGGATTAATTAACGTCCATGTGTTTAAGTTTGAAATCTTTAAAAAAAAAAAAATAAAAAAAAAAACGTGTTCGGGCAGAGGACAGAGAGGACAGAGACCACGACGACCCCATCACGCCGCCTGTGTTAATTCATTTGAACAACATCTAGGCGTTCGTGTTTCGGTAGAGATGACACAAGACTTCAATTAAAGCCAGGCCAAGCAGGGAATCCACAGCGGCCCTCAGCAGCCCACGCCATTGATTTACTCTCCGGCACAGACGAGACCGGGGCCTGCCTGCGATCCCATACCATCTGACCTGAGCCCTGAACAGCACTCTGAGGAGCAAACACCCTGCCTGTCTGCCTGCCTGTCTGCACACACACACACACACACACACATTTGTTAATGTTCTGCTGATAGCACCACCCTCCTCCTCCTCCTCCTCTTCCTCCCTCCTGAAAAGACGTTCCTCGGCTGGATTAGAGTTCGACATGATTACAGATTTGGTTGCAGATGCGTGTTTTGTTTACGGGGACTAAGTGACTTCTGAAAAAGGCTTTCGGCTCTGAGAGCTTTTTTTCGCCGTCTCCTCTGGGGCCAACCGTCAAGCTTTTGGAAAGAGTTAGCGGGGAAAAGAGAGAGAGAGAGAGAGAGAGAGAGAGAGCGCAACGGAGACGAGGGGGGGGAAAAATCGGAGTAGAATTTGTAATATGCTAAAATATTCAGCACTCCAATGAGGTGAAAATATATCACTAGCAAACTTAGGGGGAAAAAAAAAGAAATTCAGGCGAAACCCAGGGTGTCTGGCTTTTAATTCAAAGCATCCGACCATCTTATTCATATTTAAAGGATAAGACCTTGGTGCAATAAGCGAAAGCAGCTTTGCATATGAGATCACAGCCAATTAAATAGACTAGTTTCTAATTCAAAGAGCGAAGTCAAGCCAGGAATGCCTCAAAAGTTGCTTCCGAGAAAAGAAAGAAAAAAAATGTTGTTCTCTTACCCTAATATACGACCTGTGCTGAGAAAAGTTTAAAAGCAATAGATTGTTATTGCGGACGCGAACCGCGGTGGAGAATCATGACGCAGGTCTTTGGGCACGGAGGTCGCCCGGTACAGACGTTATTTCATCTGTTTAAAAGGGTTCTGCTCAAATAAGTCTGTGGTTCTGGAGGTTGTCATGAGGATGAAAACCAGGTACCCAGTGTTCAACCCAGTGCTTGCAAACACCGCGTAGGGCTGGGAATAACAACAACCTACTGTAACCTCAATCTCTGTGGATCACAAATATCACAAAAAACAGCAGCAGATTGACTTATCGTGATGAGCTTTAAACCGGTCCGTGTATATAAGAGAGACGAGCTTCATAAATAAAGGTATGGTTAAAAAAAAATACAAAATTCTCCACTTTCCCCCAGTTTCTGGTCCTGGGAAACCTCCCATCCAAACACCAGATTTCTCTGATTATATAACAGCTACTAGAGACTCCAAGACAAGTGAAGGCAGACTTCAGCCTGCAGAACACGCGGCATCACGGGGCAGCGAAAGGCATGCAGAGGAAAGCGCTATCCACCCTCTTCTGCATACATGAGCACCCAGGATAGGATACTGTGTTTGTGATTGATGCAGTCGAGGGTAAAGGGCCTTGCTCAAGGGCCCAGCTTAAATGTCAAGCTCAGTGATCACTGATCAGAAGGTTCTAGGTTCAAACCCACCCCGGGGTGGGTTT